>JAJSOF020000017.1:15693744-15876244 GCA_025594305.2 Periplaneta americana
ATAGATAGATAGATAGATAGATAGATAGATAGATAGATAGATAGATAGATAGATAGATAGATAGATAGATAGATAGATAGATAGATAGATAGATAGATAGATAGATAGATAGATAGATAGATAGATAGATAGATAGATAGATAGATAGATAGATAGATAGATAGATAGATAGATAGATAGATAGATAGATAGATAGATAGATAGATAGATAGATAGATAGATAGATAGATAGATAAGGGGATTGTTAAGTGACAGGAGGCTGAGAACTGTGATAAGTTTAGAGTGGGTTAGATCAGGGGTTAAGTGACAAGAGGCTTAGAGGAGTGTGGTAAGTTTGGAGTGGGTTAGATGAGAGGATGGATAAGTGACGGGAGGCTGAAAACTGTGAAAAGTTCAGAGTGGATTAGATGAGGCGATTATTAAGTGACAGGAGGTTGAGGACTGTGATAAGATTAGAGTGGATTAGGTGAGGGGATTATTTAGTGACAGGAGGTTGAGGACTGTGATATGTTTAGAGTGCATTAGGTGAGGGAATTATTAAGTGAAGGAGGTTGAGGACTGTGATAAGGTTAGTGTGGATTAGATGAGTGGATTATTTAGTGACAGGAGGTTGAGGACTGTGATAAGTATATAGTGGATTATTTTTGGGTATAATTATGTGACAGGAGGTTGAAGACTGTGATAAGTTTAGAGTGGGTTAGATGAGCGGATTATTAAGTGACAGGAGGTTGAAGACTGTAATAAGTGTTTAGTGGATTAGATGAGGAGATTATTATGTGAAAGGAGGTTGAGGACTGTGAAGAGTTTAGAGTGGATTAGGTGAGACAATTATAAAGTGACAGGAGGTTGAGGACTGTGATAAGTTTAGAGTGGATTAGATGAGGGGATTATTAAGTGACAGGAGGTTGAGAACTGTGATAAGTTTAGTGTGGGTTAGATGAGGGGATTATTAAGTGACAGGAGGCTGAGGACTGTGATAAGTTTAGAATGGGTTAAATGAGGGGATTATTAAGTGAGAGGAGGTTGAGGTCTGTGTATGTTTAGTGTGAGTTAGATGAGGAGATTGTTAAGTGATAGGAGGCTGAGGACTGTGGTCAGTTCGGAGTGGGTTAGATGAGGGGATAGATAAGTGATGGAAGGCTGAAAACTGTGATAAGTTTAGAGTGGAATAGATGAGGGGATTATTAAGTGACAGGATGTTGAGGACTGTGATATGTTTCGAGTGGATTAGATGAGGGGATTGTTAAGTGACAGGAGGTTGCGGATTGTGATAAGGTTAGTGTGGATTAGATAAGTGGATTATTAAAGGACAGGAGGTTGAGGACTGTGATAAGTATAGAGTGGATTAGGTGAGGGGATTATTAAGTGACAGGAAGTTGAAGACTGTGATAAGTTTAGAGTTGGTTAGATGAGGGGATTATTAAGTGACAGGAGGTTGAGGACTGTGAAAAGCTTAGAGTGGATTACGTGTGGGAATTATTAAGTGACAGGAGGTTGAGGACTGTGAAAAGCTTAAAGTGGATTAGGTGTGGGAATTATTAAGAGACAGGAGGTTGAGGACTGTGATAAGTTTAGAATGGATTAGGTAAAGGGATTATTAAGTGACAGGAGGTTGAGGACTGTGATCAGTTTAGTGTGGATTAGATGAGTGGATTATTAAGTGGCAGGAGGTTGAGGACTGTGATAAGTTTAGAATGGATTAGGTGAGGGAATTATTAAGTGACAGGAGGTTGAGGATTTTGATGAGTTTAGTGTGGATTAGATGAGTGGATTATGAAGTGGCAGGAGGTTGAGGACTGTGATAATTTTAGAATGGTTTAGGTGAGGGAATTATTAAGTGACAGGAGGTTGAGGATTGTGATTAGTTTAGTGTGGATTAGATGATTGGATTATGAAGTGGCAGGAGGTTGAGGACTGTGATAATTTTAGAATGGGTTAGGTGTGGGAATTATTAAGTGATAGGAGGTTGAGGATTGTGATGAGTTTAGTGTGGATTAGATGAGTGGATTATTAAGTTGCAGGAGGTTGAGGACTGTGATAAGTTTTGAATGGATTAGGTGAGGGGATTATTAAGAGACAGGAGGTTGAGGACTGTGATAAGTTTAGTGTGGATTAGGTGAGGGGATTATTAAGAGACAGGAGGTTGAGGACTGTGATAAGTTTAGAGTGGATTAGGTGAAGGGATTATTAAGTGACAGGAGGTTGAGGACTGTGATGAGTTTAGTGTGGATTAGATGAGTGGATTATTAAGTGGCAGGAGGTTGAGGACTGTGATAAGTTTAGAATGGATTAGGTGAGGGAATTATTAAGTGACAGGGAGTTGAGATTGTGATGAGTTTAGTGTGGGTTAGATGAGGGGATTATTAAGTGACAGGAGGCTGAGGACTGTGATAAGTTTAGAGTGGGTTAGATGAGGGGATAGATAAGTGACGGAAGCCTGAAAACTGTGATAAGTTTAGAGTGGATTAGATGGAGTGATTGATAGATTACAGATAACTGATGACTGTGATATGTTTAATGTGGGTTAGATGAGGGGATTAGTGACAGGAAGTTGAGAACTATGGTAAGTTTAGGGTGGATTAGTTCCACCTATTCAATTTGCTCTATGCTGGTCTAAACAGAGAAGACTACTCTTTCATAAAGAGTGCTACACTGAACGGTGATCCACAAGAAAATACGAGGATGGTAACATGGTGATTCTCACTCGAGATTTCTAGAGGTGTAGGGGGCAAACAAGCAACCATTTGCCGAACAACCCCATCCAGTTGTTATCACCAATATTTTTCCTTTCCTTCGCATAGAGGCCTTGGGGCCATATCATTTTTATTTATCTCGACTTAACCTGTATTCTGCGAAAGACTGATTTTACAAACATAGTTTTAGGTTTAATTTGAAATTCAGGGGCGTGTTTCCGTACAGGGTAGCGGCATTTCTCTAAAGTTAGAGCATAGTTTAGGTGTGTGTTTGTATTAGTCGAAAAAAATGTCACATAAACATGCGACCTATTCTCAATATTTTCTAATCCATCATTTTCGATTAATACACACACACCTAAATTGTGCTCTAACCTTAGAGAAATGCCACTGCCCCTGTACGTAAGCGCGCCCCTATAAACTATAGTACTGTATCAAGTTAAATTATTTCACTCACCTTTAAAAGAATACTTTATCTGAGATGAAGATGTACCATTTCCTTTCTTCATCAGTCCCATTTTATATTTCTTCAAGACTTCTGGTAAACTAGCCTCGAGAATTTCAGGTCAAAGTAGACAATATAGTCCATGTCTTCTTTTCGTATGGTAAGTAAGTCTGTATGAACATCAAAGCGAGCCGATGGATACAAATACTACGGAAAACATCGTAAAGAACTTTCCTTACGTATAGCACTTTTCTGGATTCTCAACTTTTCACTTACATTTGTGGTTATAAGAAGTATAAAACAATTTATACAATACACTTTACAATATAAAAATAATATTAAACTGCTTCAAATCCAACATTGTAAACACCATATTTCTTTCTTCAATTCGATTATCGATTATAAAATACGTCACACAACTCTATCAATTTTGATTCATATTTTAAATACTTATTACCATGGAATTCTGGTCAATTCTCAAGAGGATTATTAATTGATCAAGTAGTCGATATCGATCGAAAGCACAGATTATGTGGCATCCTATTAGTGCGCTGGTCACATAGATTACAGAAGGCACATTTGTTTAAATTTACTTTAAAAATTGATTATTAAGGAGACGTTAATTGGAGATCTACATACTGAACTTCATTGTACTATGTTATTGACTATTAGCGTGATAGTTTCTTAAACAGTGTTCGTAAGATCGAGGATCAGTGACAGGTTAGGTTTGGTTTGTTCAGGCTTTTGATATGCCTTGCATATACGCTTTTTGTTTGATACATAAATCTTGTCCCGCGCCGTGGCGTCGTGATCTAGGGCATCCTGCCTAGGACTCGCGTTACGGAATGCGTGCTGGTTCGAGTCCTCGTGGGAGAAGAAATTTTCTCATGAAATTTTGGCCAGTGTATGGGACCGGTGCCCACCAGCATCGTCATGCACTTGGGGAGCTACGATAAGTAGCGAAAATTCGGTTTCGAAAACCAGTTATACGGCTGGGAGGATCATCGTGCTAACCACACGATACTTCCATTCTGATTGGATGATCGTCCACCTCTGTTTCGGCATGTGGACATGAGGCCGCACCCGGCTGGTCGGTCTTGGCCCTTCATGGGCTGTATCCCCTCGGATTTACTTTTTTAACATAAATCTTAGGTACACTGACGTTCAAAGATATATGACTCTACTAATCGAAAGTGATCGCTAATTTGTTGGTGTAAGTGTTCTTCTTTTGTTATTACTTTCATGAATAGATGGCGAAGATAACAGTGTTACCAATAGTGTATAAATATACCCGCATTATAGAATTCAATGTTTCATACCACGCTACTTCTTGTAAAACAACATTGAGTTCATCTGGGAAACCGCTGATATTATTAATTATGAGAATAATCTATGCTGAACCTACATAATCATTTTCCCCTGACACTATTTAACTGCCCAATAATGGTGCCACCTATTGAGAACTAGCGGAACTCTTTCAAAGTTTGTTAATTTGATATATCCTTGATTCTGACATCCCGTGGTTGCAAAATTCGCTTAACGATCACAAAATCGGTGAGATGTCTGATCGTATAAGGGTACGTACACGTTGGAGCAACGATAAACGATAAAAGAAACGATCTAGCGACACTTTGTATATTATCAAAGAATCAAGTGTTCATATCGGAGCAACGAGGACGCGGGAAGCGAACATTTTGTTTTATCAGTAGAAGATATTCTATACATCCACTTAATGAAAGAAGATATATAGGAAATATCAGCGCTAAGTTCAAGGTTAATGTAACTTAAATACGTACAAAATTAAACCCGTTTCTCATCCCAAAGATAGTATAAATTCGTTGTGTTGTGATTGGTTCTTGTGATCACATAACATATGACGAATAAATACACAATTGATCAATTTTTCAATATCTACAATAATTAATTTAATAAGCCGAAATAATAATAAATCGATTAATATTCGGATATATTGATAACTACCGGTAATTATACAGGTTAATATTTTCTTAATCAGAGATCATATGAACGACAAGAGCGAAGAAAATGGAACTTTTCTTTTTCGTCGCTTTTATCGTGCATCTTCGCTTTTATCGTTACTCCAATATGCACACCTCAATGACAATGCATGCTTCAATTCTCCCTGTTATAGCATCGCTGCTTCTTTTATCGTTTATCGTCGCTCCAACGTGTACGTACCCTAAGCGACCAAGGGATAAGTCAGAACAAAGAAATAACAAATTGACAAACTTTGAAATAGTTCCGATAGTTCTCAATAGGTGTCACTATTATTGGAACAGCACGCTGTCGAAACGAAACGTCGTTGTCGGCCACTGCAAACATTGCCTATGTTCACGTGATAGAAGCTAATGATGTTAAAATACGCCAATACATAGTGTAAAGTTTGTGGATTACGATCATGCAGTCGTTTTGTTACATTATTGGAATTAGAATTATAGCAATGGATTGCTCATGACTTTCAGTCGGTCCTCGTAGCAAATCAGCTGCTCGCTACATGCTACTGTTGAACGAAATAACGCTCAACATACCCACTGGCGAGGGTAGCTTTCAATTAATCCATACGCTCTCTTTTTTAATGCAAAAAGACATGCTTCATTGAAAGAGTTTCGTTCACTCTTGCATGCACTGCTTGAATGTGTAAAGTTAAAGAAAAGTTGAACTGTGTATGTATGCAATCTGAAGACAATATTGAAAGACGCAAGTTCGATAAGTTTTTCAATTAAGATTCATGCAGGTTGTCTACATCGTCTGCAGTGTTAAAAGTAATCTTCACTAAGTGTACAATTTTCTGATCGTGTAAGCGTACTTTCTAACCACGGGATAAGTCGGAACCAACGAGTTAGAAAGAGAAGACTATAGAGTGGCCATGTTGTCCTGTACAGCGCTCTTTGCGGTGCCACCGCGAAACACGGCAGATCTGAGCTAAGCGCTCACCTTTGTAAAAATTCGTCTGCTTACAATGTTGTATAACGGAGGTAAGAAGTACAAAAAAACGAAGAAAAAACATGCCTGTTGTGTGTGCTGCATATAACTGCAATGTCAAAAGGAAAAAGACAACTGATATATCATATTTCATGTAAATTTTATGAAGTTAAGTCCATAGTTTTGTTAATTAGTAGCATTTCTTTTCATGCATAAATGTGTAACAACGCTCGGCATAAACAAAATAAATGGTTCACTGGTAATGTACTTAAACTAAATACGGATAAAACCAATACAATTCCGTTTCAGACCCAGTGAAAAACAAATAGCAATACAATATTAAAACTGTATTTCGACACCGGCATCCTTTATTTCTGCTCCTTCTGTCCTTACTGTTTATACAAGAAGACGATGAGCTGTAGCTTATAAGAAGTAGGCCTATTTCGAAGACAAAAGATTAATCAAATAAATGGTTCACTAGTAATGAAGTTAAACTAAATACGGATAAAACCGCTACAATTCCGTTTCAAACCTAGTAATAGCAATCAAATATTAAAATTGTATTTCGACATTCGCATCCAAAATAACGCAAAACTCTGGGGTAGGTCGTATTGTTGTTAGTATTTTGACTAGAAGGACATGAAAGAACATAATTGAGCACCCACGTGCAATAATGGGGTAAGTATGAATATATTTCGTAACTACTTACCCCATTATTGTACGTGGGTGCTCAATTATACACTAATAATTATCTGTGGTGTCACAGCCCTTGAAAGGCTCAGACAGACCAGCCGGCTGTTGGCGTCACGTTCACATTTCGATAATAATTATACTTTACTGTAACAAAAAAACTGAAAGCGTGTTTTGTCATGTTTCACCCACGTTACAAGCTTGGAGGTAAAGGTTGTTTACTACAGATAGGGCCTACTTTCATTCTATATCTTATGGTATAGTAAATAGTTTTGCAACGTGTAAAGACTGGGAAAACAATTTAATAAAATCATCCGAATCATACTCGTTCATTTTATAGGCAATCTTGCAGGTCGCATTTAAAAGAACCTAGGAATATTAACATTTTCTTCAGTATATTTGCTAGGACTTCTTGTCATACTACATGACAATTTTGCTTATGTTATTCTTTCAAGCATTCCTTCTAGGAATAACTAAAGTGTTTTAAATTTAGCGTACATAAGTTTAGATTAAGTTCCTAGCACGTATTTGACGAAATACTAGGTTTTTCCACTTCAGTTTAACTGATTTATGCAAACGAAATTAAGACAGCTGACGGTTCTAATGTCAGTTATCACCAAGTCCACTTTGTTTTGGGCGCTAAGTTCATTACCGACGGTCGTTCAATTTTCTTCAAACATGGCGGCGCAATGACCACTCTATATCTTTCTCTTTCTAACTCGTTGGTCGGAACCAAACATACAACAAATCAACAAACTTTTTAAAATAGTTCCGCCACTGCTCAATAGGTGACACTATTTGTGCAAAATGAAGATGTACATTACCTATAAATTATCTAATAATTGCCAGTATCAGTAGTTTACTGCTAAATTTAGCATTTTTTTACATTCATTAGAGAGGGATGAAATTTTGAATTCTATAATGCGGGTATATTTATTTACTATTGGCGACACTTAATTACCTTCATCTTTTACACAATAACTAAAGAATACACCCTTACACGAAGAAATTATCGATTACTATCGATTGGTTGGGGTCAGGTATTTTTGAACGCCAGTACACATTCTAGTTATTATGCATGCCACCTACTTTTTAGATTTCGTATTAATGACGAGGAAAACTGCAGAACTTTTCAAAACTATACTGGGAAGTAAATAGGATTCTTTTATTGTAATGGAATAGCAATTCCCAGTCTTCTTCCATCCTCATTTAAAACATTAGATTTAAGAAAATTGTAGAAATTTGAACTGTTCATTCATTCACAGTGTTCTGCCCAAGGGTAGGTCTTTCACTGCAAACCCAGCATTCTCCAGTCTTCCTATTTTCTGCCTTCCTCTTTGCCTCCTCATATGATTCATATATCTTAATGTCATCTATCATCTGATATCTCCTTTTGCCCCGAACTCTTCTCCCGTTCATTATTCCTTCCAGTGCATCCTTCAGAAGACAGTTACTTCTCAACCAGTGACTCAACCAATTCCTTTTCCTCTTTCTGATCAGTTTCAGCATCATTCTTTCTTCAACCACTCTTTCCAACACAGCCTCATTTCTTATTCTGTCTGTCCATTTCACATGTTCCATTCTTCTCCATATCCATATTACAAATACTTCTAGTCGTTTCTCTTCATTTCGTCGTAAAGTCCATGTTTCTGCCCCATACAATTCTACACTCCACACAAAGCACTTCACTAGTCTCTTCCTTAGTTCTTTCTCATGTTTTTATAATCTGTTCTCAGCTGTGTCGCCATTACAAAAATGTTGTGTCCCCACAGGATACAGGGAAGGGAAAAGGTTGTATTCTTCCATAATACGTGAGCACATAAATCAGATCACTTTCCATCAAGATCAAATTAAAGATGCCATTTGCAGAAAAACAAAAATATTCTACTTAAGACTTTCTTTAAGTTGAATGTCATCTATACTTTGCCTCATTTCGAATGTGGAGCTTAACCAATCATAACAGCAGGGACACATCACAGAGCAAAACTTTGAATCAGTGACTATGGGGTGGGCAAACCAACAAATTCAACATAATGTCGAGCTCTTGTACATGATAATCCATGAACATCTGGATTATCCAGGTGTGTGCACAATCAGTACCACAACATTTGACACACCTACACATGGACGGACATAAAAAAGTCATTCTGCTACCACATCTGAGATGATGAACAGGGTTTTTCTGCTGCTTGACTTTCTGGAACAAGGTGGCGTCATCAATGCTACACAACACTGTGAGTTGCAATCATGAGCAAGCATCCAGAGAATCTAACAGCATTGTTTTCTGCATGACAATGCTAGTCCCCTTGTCACAACACTGAAATGTTCCCGATCATCCCCCATACAGTCCCGATGGTCAACATCTTTTAAATGTATACATAAGCGAAATTGAACATGATGTTCATGGTAGACACAATACGACATATAAAATAATGAAACATTTAAGGGGAGAGGATGGTATTTTTTGGTGAAAAATGAGTAAATTAAAAACATTCTTTAAATACTCTGTGATATGTGTGGAATGCATAACATAATATTTTGTGGGTATTTGTGTCCTTATCAGATGTTGAGACGCCATTTTTAAACTTCCTCCATTATGGATGTTTAAATCACTCGCCTCCTTTTATTGTTATTTCAAGTAAATTGAATTTTCAAAAAAAAAAAAAAATTTTTCTTTAAAATACTCTTTGATATGTATGGAATGCATTGCATAACATTTCGTAGGCATTTGTGCCCTTATCGGAAGTTGAGACGCCATTTTTTAAATTCCTGCGCTATGCATTTTTAAATCACTCGCCCCCTTTTATCGGTTTACAGTAACTTCATTTTTTTGCTACATTGCCAGACAAAAATGGATATAACTTCTGAACTGTTAAAGATACATAAATGAAATTTAGAACACACATTCTTTAGACTATTAGGAAACTTTTCTCTGTAACAGAATTTTGTTAATTGATTTCAGTTTACAACTACGTCCGTTTGTTTGCAAGAAAGGAAATCAGAAAAGTGTTATTAAATATAATTGTTTATTTTACAAACGTAGGGATAAATATCAAAATTCTGTTACAGACAGTCTGTAGAGCATGCTTTTGCAAGTACATTGCAAAAAACTGGATGAATCTACCTTTAAAAATGGTTTAGATATATCGGTTTTAGTATAATACTGCATTGGGTATATTTTTTTCAAATCTGAGCACCCAAATAATTTTTTTTTCAAAATATTTATTTTTGGTTGAGTTGCTACAGCTATGAGCTCTCTACATACAAAAAATTAATAGTTTACACCAAATAGGAAAAAAGTTTAAAAAAAATACCATCATCTCCCCTTAAATAAAGAAGAAAAAGATGTACTCCATTATCAACCCAGTAACAGGAAAAGAATGGCTAGAGTATTTTAAAGAAGTATAGACGTGCAATGAAAATTAAATTATTTTAGCTGAACCAAATGAAAATGTAGATCCTATAACTTTAGAAGAATTATTAACAATTCTTAAAAGTAGTAAAAATAAGAAAATGTCAGGCAGAGATAAAATCAACATCGAATTAATAAAATATGCATCACCTAATGTACAAATCAGAATATTAAATCTCTTTATACATGTTGGTTCAGTGGTTACGTTCCTGACGAAAGGAACTCAGCTCTAATCTCCCAATGTTTAAAAAGGAGATAAATTATAGAGGTATCAGTATTCTGAACTCTTGCTATAAACTCTATGCCAAAATATTAAATGATAGAGTGAGACCAATAATGGAAGTTTTAATTTCAAACAGCCAGCATGGTTTCAGAATAGGGAGATCGTGTTCTGACTGCATATTTGCTGTAACTCAGTTGACTGAGAAAATAAAAGACTTATTTTACCTTTAACGACTATGAAAAGGCTTTAATAAAGTGAATAGATATAAACTATGGAAAATATAAAAAAACAGAGAAATTACATCTCATCTAATAAGAGCTATACACAGCCTTTCTAGATATCATACAATACAAATAAAAATATTCCGAAATGATACAGCAGAAATAAATAAAGGAGTCCGACAAGGTTACCCTTTATCACCGACACTTTTTAAATTCTATTTGAATGAGGTCACAGAAATTTGGCTGAATGATTTAATAGATTTTAAAATAAATGAAATAAGTCTTACAACAATAAACAATACTATTTGCTGATGTCCAGGTCGTCATAAGTAAAAATAGGCCTACTTTACAAAAAACCATTTTCAAGTCAAATCAAATAGCAACTAATTTTCATCATCATCATCATCATCATTATCCTTCACGAATTAGGCCTCTGTAGACCTGTTTCGGCCCCTTGTTTGAGGCTTGAAAGTAATGTAATTTTCCCTAAGATAGGTTACTAGCCTTATCGTTAGGTAGTCCAGTAGTGGGGCTGCCACTTTTAGCCTCTGGACAGGCTTGTAATGCAGCATTTCCTCTGCATTTGATGAAACAGTTATACCGCTGTGACTCGGTCGCCATTTCCTCGTTGGTAGAAACAGGGTGGACCACGGGAAGGTGAGGATGGCATTTGGATAGGAGAGGCTGTATGTTTCGCGTCACTATCCCTTCTTCACCCCCAACTAATTTTAACATGACAATATCTGTTAATAAAACAAAAACAATGGCTTTTCTAGGACCTCACCCAATTAGAGCAAAAATAGTTATAGATAGTAAAATAATAGAACAAGTTAATACATTTAAATATTTGGGTTGCTCTATAACTTGTGGAAAAAAGTTTGAAATTGATAATAAACTAAATATATTTAACTACTTATGTGGTATAATTCGCTGTACTTCAGGTAAAAAGATGCAAAAGGAAATTTTATTGAAGTTTTATAAAGCCATGGCAATCCCCTGATTTTTTGTATAGTTATGAATGCTGGACTCTAACCAAAGAATTGAAGCAGAAGAAATTAAGTTTTTGAGATATGTAGCTATACTTTAATTAGAAAGAGGAATGAAGGTATAACAAAGGAACTAAATATACAAAGTATAACAGAAATAATTCAAAACCAAGCTCTCAGACTCATTACTGGTGGAGTCAAAACAACTCCAATAGATTCTATGAGATTCCTCACTAATATTAACAGCATCAAAATGACAATAGAAGAAAAGCACTGATTCAATATGAAAAACTTATTAGATTACCAGGAAACAATTGGCATTCATACAGTCCTCTCTGTAGATTGAAAACTCAAAAAAGTTTCATATCCATTGTTCAAGAATTAAAACAGAAAATCAATATCCCGAATTTAAAAGAAAACCTACAAATTAAACCAAACCCTTTAACTCTATTAAATATAGAATATAATCTAAATTTAACAGAAGAAATACTGAAATCAGAAGTAAACACTGAAATACTAAAACAATTGTATTTAGAGACAATTAATATTAGATACCCTCCACAAAACTGGCTTCATTTATACACCGACGGATCCTTGATCTCCAGAGAACAAGGTGCCGGTGCAGGTGTTACGTGCTGTGTCTTCTCACTTTATAGATCTCTTGGATATGGAACAACAAGTTTTGATGGAGAAATCATTGCAATAAGTGAAAGTCTCAGGAATCTTCTATGCCACATCAGTAAATTTAGGAATGCAGTTATATTGTCAGACTCCAAAGCAGCTATTCTATCAATAGTCTCTAAACACACATCTTCATCTCAAACAGCAGAAATAACTAAAATGCTCTCTCAATTAATATCACTCAATAAAAGAATTGTATTCCAATGGATACCATCCCATTGTGGAATCCTGGGAAATGAGAATGCGGATGCTTTAGCAAAGAAGGGCAGCACTGCTACTTACAAACCTGTTACTAAATCTATGTATTACTCTGTGAAGAGATTTATTAAATCTACATACTTAGACTTCAACAAACAAAATTTGATAACACAATTCCAAGGAAAAAATGGAACTCTCTGCATCAAAATCCACAGTTAATTCCCGATTTACCACGCAAATCGTCTGTAGCTGCATTTAGATTGGCAACAGGCCATGATTGTTTGGCCAAACACCTGCATAGAATTGGAATATATCAGTCCCCTAACTGTCCATTGTGCAACTCAAACCAAGAAATGGATTCGGAACACCTCAAAATCTGTGCTTCAGTGGCTGGTCATGATAATATCTTTGAAAAATATTGGAGTGCAAGAGGTCAAATGACTTTATTGTCAAACGCCTGGCATTAGAAAACAACAACATAACAGAAATAATTAGAACAAAACACGAGGATAGGAAAGAACACATACCCAGAATGCCAACTACACATATTGCTAGAGCAACCATGGATTATAATCCAAGAGGAAGGAGGTCACTAGGAAGATCAGTTAAAAGATGGCGAGAGCAATTATGATGGAGGTGGAACAGGTCGAAAGGCCTAAGTCTTGAAGGAGATGATGATGATGATAAGATGTTTGAAACAACGTCAATTCACCTCACATCAGGAAGAGTGTGATGTCGTGGAACAGTAATTTGGACAGCAACCAGAAAGCTTCCTTGCCAAAGGCATCAGGAAAGCGATGCACCATTGGGACTGTTGCCTTAACACTGAAAGGAACTATTTCCAACCCTATCTGAGCCTGTGATGAGTGTAGTGTCTATATACTGCGTGTTCAGTTCAAAATGTGTCATGGCTCGCTGTATGCCGTCATGTGGCTAGCCGATGAGCCTAGAGAATTTAATCTTCCTACACTTCCGCAAAGCCGTATTACCTACGTGCCAGAGAAGTTGCCTGGCAAATACGGTGTTCATTCAGAAGAGCACTTACCGATACGTACGGTAACGCCTGTAGTGGCAGGAATGTGAACTGTTTGGAAACACATACTGAGGTGAGTTTTTTTCTTACTGTCGGGATATGGCAAGTGGGTTAAGATATTACTTACGTATTTGTTGACATTAACTTGGACGGTCAACATGGACACGGAGCAATTGATTTGTGTTGTGGAATGTTGTGATACGCAACCGATGATAACGAATACCCTGCGTACGACTTGGCCGCACAAAACACAGTTCGAAAGAGGTTATGGTAGCACATAGACCGTACAGACCGCCATCTGTTGCTAGGACATTCAAGTTATACCGTACACGTTCTCAAGTTCAGATTGAACGCCTTGATTAATAGGCAACTTCTCTGACATAAAAGCTGAAACTCACTTCAAATCGCTGACTCATCAACAGTGACGTCATGACACACTTTGAAATGAACACCCAGTATAATAATACATTTATGATAATAAAAGCGGTTATTCAATAGAAGGCTGAGTCTACGTTTCATTTTAAGGTACCCCATATGTAAATGAGCTAAATAAGAGAACAAATGACTACTCATATTGAAAGTCAGAGAGAGAGAGAGAGAGAATGTTTGTGATTGAAAGAGAGAAAGAGACAGTTTGTGCATGTATGTGGATGTGTGTATGAAGGAAGGGTTAAAATAGGGACAGAATGCTCAGAATCGGAACATAATAGTTTTGTGCGAGATCGTGCGTATTTGCTTGTTTTCCGCACAGAACCAATATGCGGTAAGTGTGAAATACCACATTCAGTATTCCCAACGTAACACACATAACAATTTCCCTCTTCTTACCGCTTAAGCGCGACATTCATTTTACTGCTTTAGGCTTTTAACATATTATTTTTAGAGACGTTTAACATAGTAATAATTATAAATTGAAACTTACCACTGCAATTTCACCTAAATTGCAATGTTAATTATTGTTTTTAAATATTTGCAAAAATTAAGTAAAGTCTACTACTCCACGAAACTTATTGCATTCCTGATACAAGTAACATTAAGGAAGCCGTGAAAAAAATCAACGAGATTCCAGATGCCGATGTTATTACTGCAATATGTTATATAAATAATATTGTTAAAATATTAAAATGAAAAATAAATCATTACATAACCTTACTGTTTGTTTTAAGTTCGCATTTATAGACTGGGGAAAAAAAAAGACAGACGTATATCACGACCTGCTGGAGTATAGTAAACACAGAAAACATTTTACAGCAACAAAGTTGAAGAAAGATATTTTGGTGTTCCGAAGTTGGCGTCATTAAACAGAAACCAACATGGAGATTTCATTGCAACTAATTAGAAATTCGTCTTTCAGGTATGTAATAAACGATCTTCGCACAAAATAATGTACGATACACGAGCGGTATGTTTGTTTTCATGTTCTCGGAAATTAAAAAAGCTCAACTACGTTTCGCTTTTTCAATCTTTTCCTCGACCATGAAAACGTCAACATACCGCTCTTGTAACGTATATTACTATTGCAGAGGCCGAGACGTTGATGGGAGGATAATATTAAAATGGATTTGAGGGAAGTGGGATATGATGATAGAGACTGGATTAATCTTGCACAGGATAGGGACCGATGGCGGGCTTATGTGAGGGCGGCAATGAACCCCCAGGTTCCTTAAAAGCCATAAGTATACTTGTAATTAAGATTATTTATTGTAATCTCAACTTAAACATAAACATCTCAAATATCTGTAACATTCTTCTCCTTTGTAAATATACAATAAAACAGTACCTCATGACATTTCTTGTTTTTACAATAATCGTACAAAATCATAAAATCAGTTATTGTAAAAACATTATTTTTTACTGTTTTATTATACAAATTTTTAATTCATGTATCCATCACAGTACGTTTTAAAAAATTACTAATATATGATAACCTCTTCTTGTAAAAGCCATCTGTGTGTTATAATAACCCTGTATTTCAAGCATCTTACATTCAAAACTCTCCCTTCATTTTCTTCGTTATGGTGAATTAACCCCAAAGATCCAAGTCAACCATCATTTCATTTATGCTGAAATAAGAGCTGTAACACAACACAACAAAGATAATTTACACTTTCAATAAACAGAGTGATTTACATTACAGATACATGCTTCGAGGGGTGATTCTGAGTAAAATGTATCACAGCCATTATTTCTCATTTTCATATTATACATGTCTATGTTATATTTGAGACTTCAATGAAATTACTCAACATGGAAATCAAAGTCGGATCACAAATACGAAAATGCAAACCAAGAGGCCATAAATCATTTGAAAAGTCAGAGTAGATGTGGGAAAGAATTCTGTGGAGATTAAACCAGCCTTATGAGACAGTCACAAAGAAGAAAAAAAGAACGCAAATCAAGCTTTCAGGTATAACTCCCTGTAAAGTTGATTTGAATAATTTCGAGGGAAAAATTATTCAAATCAACTTTACAGGGAGTTATACCTGAAAGCTTGATTTTCATAATACACGTCACTGTTCGTTAACAGAAAACCACAATTTAAGTCACACAGAGTTAGTGTGCACTCAACGTTGGTTGCTTGACGGTTGTCAGCCCACTTTGAGGTCTGTGGATATAGAGGGAAAAATTGGATCGGTGTCTGGTAGAGTTCCCGGGTAGCTCAGTTGGTAGAGCGTTGGTACATTAAGCCAAAGGTCCCGGGTTCGATACCTGGCCCCCCCCTCAAAATTATTCAAGAAAAAAAGAAGATTAAACATGCAAATATATGAGACCAAGAGGTCTGGGTCTTCCACATCGTATTTCCTCCTCCATTTTGTGAATTTTGACGTGAAATGTCAATATTCGACCTACAAGGAGAGAAAAATTATAATGTTTTGAGATGAAAGATTTACTCTGATGTCACTCATGGTATCATGGAAACAAAAGTGTAAGATGAGCTTTGTTCCTAGAAGTTCTCAACATAGTCCTCTCCATCATGTGGTAACTATTTCCAAACAACAAAATTCTCTTAAATTATTAAAATGGGTAAAATAAACGCCTTTGAATACCAAGTAAATATTTATATATCTGAAGGATTTTTTAGAAAAGAACCTTAGTCCAAAAAATGCAAATTTGAGATATTACGTATGTGGTGAGAGTATTATAGTGACCATCTACTGGATTTGTTGTTAGTGGAAAAAAACACCGCAGTCCTATGTTATAGGAGTGGAAATTTTCAGTGGTTTTCATAAAACAACTATAGTCAAAAGACCTTTTTTTTTTTTTGTGAAAACAGCCATTGTCCAGGACGATGGTAGCATTTACAAATATCCCATTAATATCATATTGAAACATTTATCCATACACTTTTAAATTGCAGTAGATTGGCAGTACTGCTTCTTATGTATGTGGCAAAAGCCAACTCGGAGAAAAATACTTTAGCACGTGAATTGTTGTATTAGTTAATGGAGTCATCTTTAGGTGCAGGAGTAATTCCATGGAAGAAACGTAAGCAACAAAAGGAGAAGAAACAGGATATAATAAAGAAAATGAAGATTCAGCCACAACAGAGTATTTTTTCTTAAAGCAATCATTGTCCACAGTTACCTACATTTACACATGTATTTCTATGAGACAATATAAGTTATAAATGTACTTCAGCTTATCCAAGTTTCTACAACACCTTAAGAAATGGCATGATGAATTTCATACTTGAAGTGTCAACAATACCCATTTTAGAGAGTTTTTTGTCATATCCGTCACGTATTAGACCCTGCAGGATCTGTTACGGTCTCATGCCAGCGCTTGCGTGGGCTTCCCAATTTCCTCTTTCCTCTTGGTACACAAGTAAGAATTTGTTTAGGCCATCGTGTGCGATCCATCCTTTCGACATGTTTTTTCCACTAAAGTCGATATTGTTGAACAAAATTAACTATAGGATCCATTTTTAGTTCCTGCAATATGTCCACATTTTTATGGTGTTCCAGCAAAGAGCATCCCGCTGTTCATCGCATGAACCTCATCTCAGCTGTTGTCAGCCTTTGCTCATCAGCTTTTCTGATTGTCCATGCCTCGCTACTGTAAGTAGCCATATAAATGCCTGTCCAGAAGGCTATTAAGGTAGCAGCCCCACCACTGGACTACTGTGCGACAGGCTTGTAACCTATCCACAGGAACTCTATATTACATTCAAGTCTCATAATATTAACAGCCGGAGTTTTTTGTTTCTCCTGAAAATTTACGTTTTTGGACTGTGGTTGTTTTTCCAAGAAATTCTTCATTTCTTTAAGAATTTGCAGAGCTGTATAGTATATAAAACATCATTATTTACATAGTGGCATTTGATTTTCGAGAAGTACCACCCTATTGGAATGATTCAATAGATTTTTAAGACCAGAGACGTCGCCTAACTGCTGAAATGAGTTTCATGCGAAAAACTGCTGGATACTCTCTTCTCAACAATCATCGGAACATAGATATTCTGAAGGAATTAAAAATTGACTCTATCGTCCACTATCTGCAGCAATACAGGCTTCAGTGGCAGATGCATGTCAAGAGGATGGATCGCTCTAGATGATCCAGGCAATTTTGTCGTGTGTCCCAAGAGGTCGAAGAAATTTAGGAAGACCTAGGAAACGCTGGCAAGAGACTGTAACAGATCCACTGGGGTCTAACACTTGAAGGCTGATGATGATGATGATGATGATGATACGTCGCCTACTCTGTTGGGCTTGTTAGCTAATCCAGAAGACTGTAGTTCCTAAACGTTAGAAACGTCAAGTTCCAGGACACAAAAGCCTAATTCCAATAAACACAGTCACCGTGAAAGCCTAAAAACTCATATAAAGCGCCACTCTAGTTTACTGGTTCGGGATCACACACAATTTGGATCACTTAAGGTACAGTCACACGTCGCTATTTTTGCAACGCTGCAGTACTAAAAACTGTGCAACTCCTGTACTGCGAAGTGTGAACAAAGGTGGAACCCGAAAAGTAGCGGCTGCCGAACCTGTTGCTCGCTACTTTTCCATGCTGCGCGCAACTTAAAAGTAGCATCGTGTGAACAGGGTTCTTAGAGTTGCAGCCGCAGCATTTTTGATATCGGTTTTGTTGAAATTTTTGCTGCGGTTGCAACCAGTGTTACCACCCAAATGTGCCAATGATACTTTTATTGTTTGGATATATTTTAATGTTAAATGTGATGAAAATAAATTATTTGTAACAGTTATTAAATACACAACACAGTCTGAGCATAATTGCTGACGATATAATTCATTTTTAAATTTTCCGTAGCGTAGTTCCAAACAGGAGGGTTGCCAACATTGATTGCGTGAATATACTGTTGGTTATCATTTAAATATATAGGCGTTTTTAAAAGTTTTATAGTAAAAATAATGTCAATTTCTGAATACTAGATACGACAGAAAAGTAAATAATAGGTAAGTAAGCTTTCACATGAGTTTCTTAATAATGTGAACATAACCACAAAATGTATACTGAGAAATCAACACGGAGATGGAAACCTGCAGCATGACTGCAGCTGCAAAAGTAGCGCCTTGTGTGTGAACAGACTCGCAACCTCCAGTTGCAACTTTTGCTGCACTCGGGTTGTGCAGCACGAAAAGTAGCGTGCAGCGCGCTACTTTTGGCTTACGTGTGAACACGACACGCAACTTTTGCAGCTGGAGTACAAAAGTTGCGCGAAGAGTAGCGATGTGTGACCGTACCTTAAAGAAGAATACCTCCAAACACAATTCCACACAAGCTTTTAGATTATAAACTGACAGAAAACGACAAGTGACTCAGCTTACTTATATAATTCCTGAAAATGGAATAGGCCAACTGGTATCATCCATTAAACTAGTGCAAGCACAAAACAGTGGAGGTCACCAACCTTGTCGTCAATTGGATTTTGCACCAGTAACATAATATTCCTGCTTTACAAGGTGATTACTACAAAAAAAGAACTTATACAGAGTGAACTAGCCAGGGCTAGAATTCTAACCGCACTCACAGCGGCTGATTCATATGTAACGACACTACCACATGCTGAGGATTCGTTCTGTGCTTTTGCGGTTAGTATTGTGTAATGATGTACTTACTGAATTCACAATTCATGTTCGAAATGACGTTCTTGTGATATCTGGCAGGCTGCACATCTCCACATGCAAAACCTAAGTCTGCTCTGATAATCGGGTTCCATTAACCTCTGAACTACACGAATTTTGTAAGGTTTTAATTTTAATTGTTTCGTACCTCTTATCACTGAAGACTGTGACACCCCTACCTGATCAGCTACATGGCGGGATGATGTCGTAGGACTTCTCTCTAGTCGGTGGCCAATTTTATCTAACATCTCCTCAGTGAGAACACGCTTCACACATGTTCGTTTCTTATCCAATACTGATCCAGTTGTACGAAATTTCTTCACTCAATTGTAAATCATTGCTTTAGAAGACTCTGGCGAATCAGGGAATGACTGATGGAAGTTTGTTACAACTGTTCTCCAAGATTCGTATTTCACAAAGTTGTCATAAATAAACACTCGTTATTCAAGGCTATATTTCACACACTACTGCACTCTAAATGTACGGTATACAACCAGTGGCGGCTCGTGAACTTGTGGATTGGGGGCGCTGCAGTAGATTTTGGTATATACAAATTTCACTTCAATCTTCTCCGCAAGGGAAAGTTGAGAAAAATTAATATTCTGTAATTCACACACACTCATGCTTGCACATTTGCACTGGTTAAGTTACGGTATTAAGACGTCACACCAAAGCAACACTCGGATATACTGATGGTCAACAATTTTCTAAAACTGGAAAGAGGTCTCTTTCGTATTTTACATGCTATATCAAAATGATTCTACTCGCGCAAAACATTTTCAGTTAAGGAGGCTGGATATAATTATAATAATAAGGCAAAAGAGGATATTAATTTCGTTATATTAACTCGATAAGATTCTACAACAATAAGAATGTGAAGAGAAAATAAAAATTTTGTCATTAAGTTTCAAGGGAATAGAGAATCCAATTGTGAGAGGGGAGGATAGATCTTCCCTTGTGGCCTGGCTCTGCAAGCTACTGCAGCGAAATATGGGTTTTAAACAGCGGCAGTTTCCCTCTGCTTCCCTTCACCTTTCTACCCCCTGACCATGCAAGACACACTCTCTTACGAGCTGTCCCACCCTGCAGATCCCAGGACGACTTTGAATGCAGCGTCAATTCCAATACAGTCGATGCGCAAAAATATTATGCATCAGATAATAGTACATATTCCGGGCCAGATGAAATATAAAGCAATTTACTTAAGAAAAGCTATAAAAAATTATTCTACAAATTAAAATAAAAATTATTTTTATTTTCTTGACAAAGCAGGGAGTGCTGCAGCTCCGCAGCTCTTATGGGCGAGCCGCCCTGTATACAACTACACTCTCACTACACGAACTAAACTAAACACAAAATGCACGTGAGCAAGAGGTCTGATCACTGCGATAGCACAGCACTTACTACGCATAAGACTTTCTGCTGATGCTGGTCTAGCCCTGGCTGACTCAATCTGTTGTTATTGCCCGAAAATGACAGAATGACAAAAATGCCGAAAAAAAAAATAGATTTTTTTACATAACTATGATTCTCAGCATCACCTCCAGAAGCATGCAACAGTTTTGTATCTCTCTGAATATTCTCACTCGTTAAGCTGACATAGAAGCAGAAATAATGTAAACATAAATTATTAAATTGCACACTGGACCAAAATTGAAGACCACAGAAATAATTTAATTTAGTGCCTCAAACTTCGGTTGTTACAAATACAGAAGCGAGTTTCTGCACCGTGCGACCTGCAAACAGATCGGCAAGAGTTCCAAAAAAATTTCATAATTATCAATACTCATTTCAACGAGTATTTTAGACTGAAAATACTGCAACAACATTACCAAAAGCTTGAAACGTACTGTACACAGAAATTAATATCAGTATTTCACGGCATTATACGTATATGAATTGAACTTACAGTAAAAGTAGTCAAAATGCAGGAGTTGTAAGAGGTCGAAATTTATCCAACTTAAAAAAATATTTTCTGTATCAAATTGGCACAATGCATGAAAAAGGCAATGCAATTACATTGGTACATTTGCAACATTTGGCATATGCTTCCATGAATCCATTCGTTTAAGGATTACTTAAAAGTACACAAGAATTTTCGTTCCATGGTCCCTTAGGCCATTCGTATTAATAATGCTCGTCGCATCCAGCAAAATAATAATGCACTGTTAACCTGTTATCAACTATCGTAATCATTACTAAGTGCTATACAACAATAAATTAGTATCAACACAACTTGTACCTTCAAGTTGAGTTATTTCTTCTTTACAGTGTTGACATAGAGTTCTATCTGTATTTAACCCTTTGTAGAATGAGACAATAAAATTAAATAAATAGTCAAATATAGTGTCTCATTTATTTCGACCACCAAAAATAATTCTATATGCAAGCACCAAATGAAAAATTGTTTCATACAAAAGGTGCACGATAGTGTCGAGCATTACAGGAGCTATGTTTGGTTCAGGTTTGTCATGTATGGCAAAGTTCGATAATCGCCGATGTTCGCTCTCCAGCAGGAGGCCTGCCGTGTTTATTCCATAGTACTGCTCAGCAGAGCAAATACAACTGCCGGAGGAATCGGAGATTACGAATAAAGCTTTCTTCCGTGATCTCCGATAATACTGTGGGTGGTAAGAAGGGATGCAGAGATTCAGAGGGAAGCGACAATCAAAGGACGGAGTTCTCATGGACCGACTGGTGGAATTGGCAGTAGTTGTCAGTGGGATAAAATGGCACTATAGCGGGTATCCGACACAAGGAAAATCTTTCATTCAGTTTAAAGTAGCAGAATTTTGTCAAGGGGGTTATTATTAATGTTCTTTAATTTAATTTTAATTTATTAGTCTGACCCAATATTTTGGGTTTGCCCTGCGACACAGAATAGCTCACAGTAAAATTTAAAATGAAAAATTATGTAATAATAATAATAATAATAATAATAATAATAATGTTTTATTTTCGCTGGCAGAGTTAAGTCCGTAAGGCCTTCTCTTCCACTCAACCAGCCTTAATCAATACAATACATATTTAAATTACAAATATTTACACTACACTTAAAAGGTTCTCCAGCTATATTCTTCAGTTAAGTTTTAAAGACTAGAAGACTACATATTTATTTAAATTTAGATAAACCTATAAGGTAAAGTAGTAACTTAATTTATATGCTAATTTAATTCAATCAATTATAATTAATTTAAGATTTGAGATAGCTAGTTAAATGATGAAAATTAATTTAATATAGGCTTACTAGAACTATGTTACAGGAAGAAAAAAAAAAATATATATATATATATATATATATATATAAATCTAAAATATATTAATGTAATTGCCATTAGAGGTTTTGTAAATCTATTTAGAAAAATTAATGACAATAATAGGAATGGACAGATGTTAGTGTCATTATAATATGTAATAAATATTAATCAGCAATTAATTTGTTAAGTAAGAATTCATGTAATTATGACCTAAATGACAACCCCTTACATCACTCGGTAGCGAGTTCCAATTTCTAGCAACTGAAACTGTATAAGATGAAGAATATAAAGATGTCTTGTGGTAGGGTATAATGAGTAAATTGTTATGATGAGATCTTGTATTTAGCTGATGATATGCGGATAAATTTTGAAAACAAGAAGCCAAATAGATTGGGGTAGCAGTGCGCAGAATTTGAAATAAGAGAACAAGAGAATGCAGGGCTCGTTGATCGCTTAGCCTTAGCCAAGACAGAGTTTGGAAAGACGGGGAAACATGATCATACTTACGAATATTACAAATATAAAGGACGCACGCATTATGCACACGTTGTAGTCTGCTGCTCAAATTTGCATTTAGGTTACTTAATATAATATCGCAGTAGTCAAA
Organism: Periplaneta americana; assembly: GCA_025594305.2. Lineage (NCBI taxonomy): Eukaryota > Metazoa > Arthropoda > Insecta > Blattodea > Blattidae > Periplaneta > Periplaneta americana. The sequence goes on from JAJSOF020000017.1 coordinate 15,717,217, forward strand.
GTGTGGCATCACAAGTGTTTGTACAAGGATTAAGTTTAATTTATCGGGAAGAAAGTGCTTCAGTCGCTTTAATGAGTGAATAAATATATAAACAGGTTTCAGACAAAATTGATTAAGACATAAGAAAAAAAAAAACAGAACCAACTATAATTTAAATTGATGTACACCATAAAGATGCTGACGAAATCGCCACAGAAAATTTTATTATGTTGGTGACGATGGCATCTTGAAGATCTCTCGTCAGCTTGTATTTTTCCCTCCACTGTACAAAGGCTTTCGGAATGGTGCCTCTCGCTCCAAAGAAGAGATAGGTACTGTGATTTTTTCAATGTTGTATTTCGCCGATAGGTACTGAATCGTGGGCTCGTAGATTTTCTTTTTGTCTTCGTTCACTTCAGATGGTTGAGTGGCTGAGATTTCAAATCTGATCGTAGGATCAATTATTTCGGCTGTTTGTTTATTCCTATTTATAGCTATGATATCGATCCTACGATTTTTTTCACCATCAGCAATACAGTGAACTTCCACGTGAACGTCTAGATTTTTGGATCGAAGTGCATCTGCGATCATAGAACGTATGATGTTGTGACATTTTATTCTAAGTACTTCTCCCTGTGGGCAACTCCCAAGCACATGTGGTAAAGTTTCATACTCACTGCAGTGCCTACAGTGGGTTGTGCCTGTTGAGTGACCAGGGAGAGAACGTACTGGTGCCACCATCGCAGTCATTTTTAGCATATCTCTCCATTCAGAACTTGATAAACATTCATGCTTGATGATCCACGAGTTGGCTGCAGGTACTTCTTGAAACAAAACAATACAACTCCTTTTCCCTTCTGGGGGTATATAATATCGGTATTTCCAATTTGGTGTATTATTATTATTATTATTATATTATTATTATTATTATGGTACGGTATATTTATTAATATTATACTATGTTCTAATAGAACATATTCATGACTATTATGTAAAAGTGTTTTCCAGAGTTAAAGACAACGAAGAGCCTGAATAAATTATTTTCAAACAGTAAACCTTAACACATTCATACCACATGTTTCTTCAATTCCATTGTAGGAAACAATTTTTCATTTGGTGCTTGTGTATAAAATAATTTTGGGTGGTCAAGATAAATGGGACACCCTGTATAAGAGCACGTATTTTTCATACACTTCACACAGTAACTAATTAAATCACTATTAATCATTAACTCTGTCAAATGAATCATTCTTGATCACCGCTCTACATATATCTTTATGTATTCATCCCATAAGCAACTGAAATGAAAGAAACTGATTTGTAAGTTTACCAAATACCAACTTTCTTTTTACCTTAATCATGCTGGATGGGAGGACAGATATAAACGACCTGCATGCACTGAATGTTAAACGAAGTGTAGTGCTTTGCAGATGATCATTCTGTTGAATGTCAGCTGGTTCAGTAGCATTTAAAAATCAATCTCTCTCAATTCAACATTTTCTAAAATTTTTTATTTAGTATACTGTTTTCTCTTAAAGGAAAAATATTAAAAATGAAACAGTTAAAGCCAACTTAAAGTAAAACAAAATAGTAATAGGAGGCCATGATTGTTTGGCCAAACACCTGAATAGAATTGGAATATATCAGTCCCCTAACTGCCAATTGTGCAACTCAAACCAAGAAATGGATTCGGAACACCTCAAAATCTGTGCTTCAGTGGCTGAAAAATATTGGAGTGCAAGAGGTCAAATGACTTTATTGTCAAACGCCTGGCATTAGAAAACAACAAACAACAACAAATAGTAATAGGGAATTTGAGGAAATCCCTGTAATATACAGGGTTCAGGGTGATGGAATTAGCTATGCAAATTGTTGTAAAGATAATCGCACTCCTTAGACGAATCACATGCAACAGATATTTTAAGTAGAGTGCATTCATTGTAACGGCTCCACCTCATCAGATTCCCTATCAGCTGTTTAAAAATATGACATACGATATTGACATTGTTGAAAACAAAGGAATTTTGAGGTTAGGCCTATTAATCATGCGTGACAGCAAAGAAGAATTTGTAATTGTTTCATGCATATTAATCAAGGAGGAAGAAACGAAAGAGATATTGGTTACATAATACATGTAAGAAATGACTTGATTGCTGTAATGAAGATGCCTCAAATTATATAATTCTTCGTAGTTTTCTACAAGCAAAATAACTTTCCTGTCTGCCATTTTGGCGTGACACTGAACATGGCAGAACATAATAGTAACAGTTGAGCAAGTAAGATTGATTTATTAAAAAAGGCCATGATCGCACGCATCGGAAAAGTTGCTCTTCTGAGAATCGTGGATAGATTTACTGATAGCCTATGCGTGCGATACGATGTAGTGAATGCGATTACATAACAATTATAGCAAAGATTGTTTTTCTCCAATCCGTGTGATTCATCCTATGATGCGATATGATGCAGTGAACACATCTTTAGATTAAGGTGTGTGTAATGAATGAAATGAAAGAAGCTATATAAGCTGAATAGCAGTCAATTCTCCAATAATAATAACAATGCATTAAGACAAAATGCACTGTTAAGAAGACAAGTACGGAACTATTTGAGGGGCTCACAACCAGAGTGGACCAAGTCCACCAGTGATCAGTTTGTGGATTAATACAATCTCGGATGAAGAAAACTTAGATTTATTCATTGCCATAACAAAGTCCATAACTCATTTGTTACCGGTACTCCACAGAGGGCAGCACTTCCTATGGAAGGTGAAGTTTGCTAAGCGTGAGCCAGGAACTTTAAGACTCAATATCTCAGAACTATTCCAGATAGACTTGGTCCACTCTGGTTGTGAACCCCTCATTTGAGTCATAGATGGTTAACAATTAAGTGGTATACTGTAATTAAGCACATGAGAATCTATGATGTCTTTTAATATCTACCCTGTTCAGCAACTACTTGGAGGATTCTGTGAAGAACTGTTTTCAGAACATGGGAGGGTGACAGTAGAAAGAAGAACAATAAAGTGCGTAAGATTTGCTGATGATATGGCGTTGTTAGCAGAGGAGGAGATGATACTAAGTGATATGCTACTGGAGCTAAATGACAGCTGTGAGCAGTATGGGACGAAGACCATGGTCATAGGAAGAAAATAAAGAAGGTAAACGTGCGAATTCGAGATGATGCAGTAGAGCAAGTGGACAGCTTCAGATACTTGGGGTGTAGTATAAGCAGTAACATGAGCTGCTGCCAGGAAGTCAAAAGGAGGATAGCAATGACCAAAGAAGCTTTTAATAGAAAAAGGAGCATTTTCTGCAGAACTCTGGTTAAAGAGCTAAGGAAGAGACTAGTGAAGTGCTTTGTGTGAAGTGTGACACTGTACCCATATGGGGCAGAAACATGTACATTTTGACAAAGTGAAGAGAAACTACTAGAACTGTGTTACAAAGAGTGAGTGGAAAAAGAACTATGAATGACTGAACCTCTGATAAATACTGTTACTGTTATGTATCCATCAGTATGAGTGTATGAAGTTATGAATGTACTGTGCATGCGTCTGTTTCGTGTCCATGTCAAAGCACAACTGAATAATGTTATTTTTTAAATATGTTAGAGAGTTTTCGCACCCTCGTCGCCCACAAAATGGATAATGCTATGTTCACATCAGAAGTGACATATTTGGTGACGTAGGTTTATGTTCGTAAAGCTTCGGAAAGAATCATAAGCAATCGGTGTACACATTCCTTTAATGTAACATCTATTATACGATATTTTCAGCTCTATTAAACATTTATCATGTCGTAGTTCCTATGATATTCAATCAATCGAACTGTAATTTTTTAATTGATAGCTCAATGTCTAATCAATCAATCTTCTTAATGTATCCAGCTGTTTGCTGACAACATAAAGTCCAATATAGTCCACTGTAGTCTATTCAGTTGTTGTTTTTCACGAGAAATGAAGTGGTATTTTGATCAGTGTTCATTATAGATGCCTGTTGCTAGTAGCCAGAGGTGGGGTGTTGTCAATATATACTGCAGGGCTGTGTCTTCTGCAACTGGTACTGATGATTTTAATTTACTTCTCTTGTGGTTTATGGATGGACAGTATAGAAGAATTTGTTCCCCAGATCTTCATCATGATTATTACACCACAGACAAGTAGGATTATCAGAAATGTGAAATCGGTGTAGGTACAATTGAGTGACAATGTGACCTGTTCTGGCTCTTGTTAAAAATGTTTGAACATGTCTGGGCAAGTTTTTGTACATTTCCAGGTCATTTGGTTTCTTTTGTACAGACTGTAAAATTTTCCTTTGTCAGAAGAGAGCCAATTGTTGATCCATAGGTTTGTAAAATGAGACTTCACTGAAGCAAAGCACTGGATAGAGATATCACTTGAAGAGGTTTTGGTTGCAAATATGTTGCCTGTTTTGCAATATTATCGATTTTCTCGTTTCCAGGTATGCCATAATGACTAGGTATCCATTGAAATGTTATTTCCTTTTGGAATTCTTTCAGTTTACTTAGTTGTTTCTGAATTGGAATAATAATAATGATATTTAATCAATCGAACTGTAATTTTTTTAATTGATAGCTCAATGTCTGAGGAAAACAGAAAAAAATTCGTAATGAAAATCTTTTCTGAAAAGTGAGGAAAAAACTTAACTTCGAAGTGATTATTCAGAATAGACATTTACACCTTCAAAAGTTGGTAAGTGGCAAACTTTATATTTTTCACTTTTGATGGGGGGGGGTCAAAGTGAGAGAAATATTGAGAAAGAATGGAAATTACTTTTAAAAGTGGTCACTATTCGATCTGTACTGGTTTCTGAATTATAGTGAGTTAAACAAAGGAATGTTTTTGCTTGGTAGAGAGTGGAATCTCAATGAAAAATTCTTTCCCGAGCCTTCTGATATTTCGGCCTGAATAATTTATCCATCTTGAGCTGTTCTGAGTAGAAGAATATCATCCACAAACGAGATACCATGTTTTTAACACTGAATTAGGCCTATGGTAAACTTCTTTCACTTCCACGTTATCCTTCTAGAGATAGCGGATCTGCTATTTAAATAACATGAAGTGAATGTCTCTGATTAGCTCGTTCATCAATGTTGTCAACACAGCGTTAACCGTTTAGCGTACCAGTAGGGTGCGAAAACTCTCTATTGCAACGTATCAATTATAATAAACTCTGACTCTCCATCATTATATCAAGTACTTACGTACCAACAGCATATACCTTACTATAATAATACCGGACAGCTGTATACTAGCAGCATTGACGTGAGTGCGAAATATCACGGACCTGACATCTAGCAGAGAGGGATGGAATTACGTTCACATATACAAATATTAACATAACGAGATTCGGAGTATTGTTTAAAACGTGAGTTACTAATGTGGAATTATATATGAAACACTTAAGAAATGTTGAATACTATTTAATGTAAAATTATTATCTTATATCAAAGCAAGAAATATTACATACTTCATATTACTTTCCGTAATTAATTGTTACATATTTTTACTTTGGTTTACCGAGACAAAATCAATCTGATATTAGGAATGAATTTAGAGTAATGTTTCATATATACGCATTGCTGACAACTGCAAAGATAAAATTGATAGTAATCTGATGCTTGTAATAATTAGTAAAGGCATGTGGACAACAATAAAACTTAATTTGATAAAACCTTAAAATCCAATACATTTTAACTTCTATTTATTTTTAGGTCTAAATAAAAAAACTAATTTGTATTTTTCTATCAACACAAAGACAAAGGAATTAGGCCTACTAAAGAATGTTGTTGACTTACGTTTTATGAACTGTCGGAAATCGAAAGTACGATTTGGAGCAATTTGTAATGCTGCAATTGTCACAATTATAAACAGCACATACACACCCTGACATTTTAACACTAGTACTAATTCATAAAACTATTAACAAATTAACTAGCCCAGCAACAATATACATTGCAGTTGATTACAGCTTGTTTCGCGAGTATCTCCATCCTGGCAGGTAGGTAGCAGCACCATCGTCGTTCGCACGTAAAACTGCTAGCTGTCCGGTATTATTATAGTAAGGTACTTGCTAACAGTATGCCAGTACTATATCACTGTAACTTATTCACTGTTTTTTAACTAACATTAATGGTACACCAGCACATATATTAAATTAATAATGTTAATGAAAAGTAATTAAGAGAAGTTATTCTTCTCACAACAATATCGATGTGAAGAATTTCAAATTGACAGAGTTGACAGATTAGAAATATCCCTGATTGTGACAGAAGGTAATAATAATAAGCTGCACTCACATAAAGCAATTCCACGAATGTATATCTAATCCTACAAAATTATTTGTCTTCCTAATCACTTGTGACTAACCTACTCCACAAAATCACAAATTAAATACCGAAAGAGACAAAGACAGAACTAACAGCTGAAATTGAATTAATCTACTTCTGAGATGGATGGCACCACAGCTCATTTCTCTACAAAGGGTTAAATATATAACAAGTCAGAGAGTTTGGTATATTTACACGACTTGATATGCTTACACGGAATTGTACACTGGTTGTAGAGGACAGTAAACTATCTGGGCTACAATAAACAAAGCTTGTCTTTTATGGAAGCATATGTTAAAAGTTTTGCAAAGCAGATTTTCTGTACAATGTGTATAATGTTGAGCTGCAAAGCAATGGACTCTGGTGAGATCACTGCACGACTGAGTACCGACCAACGAGGAACACATGACAGTCGTCACACACCCGAACCGGCTTCGCAGATGACGGCAGTGACATTGCATTGTCTGAACACGCATTGCAGAATATCTCCCCGCAGTTCCGGCAGTGGTGCTGCAACACAACAATTTAATGTCAAACTTCATACTAATACTGTACTCCAACCACGAGAAAGTCTTTGGGGACTGAGACAAAGCGGGGTAATGCTGTGAATGAATGTTGATGTCATAAGGTCACACACGTGGGTACTCGTATCTGTATTGGCTAGCTCTCACAGCACAAACAATAACATTGATACACACACATATTGATACTACCCTAGTTACAAAATTAGATCACTGTTAATCTCCTGGTCTTTTAATCTCTCCATACAGGAAAATAATAACATACGCAGGAGAGCACATGGTTTTTAAACAGACGTTATAACGGTAATATTATCTATCTACTTCGCTCCAATAGATGACGCAATAGTAAGCACATTCCTTTCACGGTTGATCTCCTGGTTGGAGAACAGTAAGGAGACCTTACTAATCATCAGGCTGACACGTCTGTTGAAAGTTTGTATAGGGTGAACTGTAAGTAATGTCATTAATTTCAGGAAGTTATTCTTTGAAATATATCAAACAAAAATGGGAACAACTGAATAATATGCATGGTAGAGCAACACCGATTATGCTTGCCACTAGTCACCAGACCGTATCGAGCCATGTGAAACAAATGACAATCAAAATGGTTGCAGTAAAATTCGCGACTATATTTTTAAATAATTGACTCTGCTAGTGAAATCCAAGGTTTACGGAATATAATGGCAGTGTTTTCAATACACTGAAAGAAAATGCAAATGTACCGTAGTAAGATCTTATAATAGTAGGTTATCACAACGAAATAAAGGAAAATATATATATATATATATATATATATATATATATATACATCTTGATTACACAACTTTTAACACTGTATCACTTCGAAATATGTATGATAAGAAATTTCTTGTGTTAAATTTTAACGTACCTTGTTACCATGTTTCGACCTATTTTCGGTCATCTTCGGAACTGGTCATTGTTGGTCTTGGTGCCTCTTGTTTCACATACACCCCCACGATATTCTCAACACACAACTCAATTTCAAAACACATACACTCTTTGACTCTACACGTACCTTGTTACCATGTTTCGACCTATTTTCGGTCATCTTCGGAACTGGTCATTGTTGGTCTTGGTGCCTATTGTTTCACATACACCCCCACGATATTCTCAACACACAACTCAATTTCAAAACACATACACTCTTTGACTCTACACTATGAATGCACCCACACAGGAAACAAGAGGCACCAAGACCAACAACGACCAGTTCCGAAGATGACCGAAAATAGGTCGAAACATGTTAACAAGGTACGTTAAATTTAACACAAGAAAGTTCTTACCATACATATTCCGAAAAAAAAAAAAAAAAAAAGGTGTGGTTCAGGGAATATCATTGAAATGAACGAAAGTATATGCAAGACTGTAACTGGAGCACGAAGGTAACTTCTTCATTCGATCTGGAATGCGCAAGTGAAAATAAATCCACATTTTCATTTTCATTATAGAACTCAATGAATTCAACAAAATCATAATCATCATCATCCATTGTGTACTGCTGAATCAGCTGATTACAATGCATGAGGAAACACTTGAGTAAACTGACAAGCTACCTGTTTGAATAAGTGTTCACTTCAGTGAGATTTATGAATTGGAAATTATTATAAGCAACTGCTTAAGGATTTCCTTATGGTAAGTGTTGACTATGAATTAGTAGTACTTATTTATTTAACCTGGTAGAAATAAGGCCATCAGGCCTTCTCTGCCCCTCTACCAGGGGATTACAACTATAATATGAAGAATAAAATTACAATTAATATCAAATTTACAAATACAATTACAATAAAAATTAAGGTACGAAAATATTACCTGATTAATGAAAGCTAGACATTTTATCATAGAAGTTAAGAACAAAGAATATTTTTGTATTTACTGAATTACAAATTAAACCTAGAATAACAAAATTCTATAGTGATGAAATTACCGGATATTGAAATATTTTGTGATAGATTAAGAGAACTATTTACATGAAACTATGTCTGAACCAGTCTCAATTACTGACCAAGTGCCTAGTAAGTTTGCGTTTGGATTCAGTTTTATTTCGACAGTCCCTGATGCTAGCAGGTAACGAATTCCAGAGTCTTGGCAGGGCTATTGTGAAAGAGGATGAGTATGAGGAGGTGCGATGGGATGGTATTGTTAGTATTGTTTCATGGCGAGAGCGTGTGTTCAGATTGTGGTGGGCCCATGGGCAAAGGAATTATACAAACTAGAAGTGAAGAATGCCACCGAGTGTACTATAGCAGATAACTATGTCACATGAACTGGACAACGCATCTTGTAAACCACACACTGAAGTGTAAATAGCAGAAAATGTCGAAAACAGTATCTAAGCAAAATACTTTCATAAACGAGTAATGTGGTTTTAATGTTTCCGTCTTGACTTATTTATAATGTCAACCCAAAAAATAATTTTGTTAACACATTTTAATTATAATCATATAATCATATCCTGAGAAATTCACGCCATCATAACATCCGAAAACTAATAGCACAAGCCCTTAGAAACAAATCCTTCGAGGTACATGAAGAGGTGCACTGCGTTGCGTCTGAAGGCGGTGGAATTAGAAGAGCGGACATCGTGGCTCTAGACAAGACTAATAGTAAAGGCTTTATACTGGACCCAACTGTTAGATTTGAGATGAGCCAGACCCAACCATCCGAGGTCAACAAAGAAAAACAACAAATTTATGAGCCTACTATTCCGTATTTTCGAGAAAAATATCAGATGGAAGGCACCTGGGAAGTACATGGTTTAATGATCGGAGCGAGGGGCACCATCCCACGATCAACTGTAAACACTATCAAAACATTTGGAATCCATGACATCATTCCAAAAATAATTACTTCAACCATTAAAGGGTCTGTGGCAATTCTGAAAAATCATTTATACGGAATATCATAATACCCCCTTTTCTATTCGTTAGTGTGTGATTGTTACAAATATATGTACAAATTTATTATTTCTTAAACTTAAGCTCCTAGTTCACATTTAAATTTGGCTCATCTATTTTACTGTAATCATTACTATTCTTATATGTGTGTTATTCTGTGTTTTTGGCAACCCAGGATGCCTGGGCAGACTATTTCTTGAAATAAATTATATATAATTTATCATAACACGACTTATTGGATAATCTACAAAGATGAATTCAAAATTCAAAATACTTTCAATATTTCGTTAACGTCTTAATTATCATTTTCGCATCAAGTGACTCACTGTCATTTACCTACAGTTAGATTTCGCAATCTTGTGAACCAGGCCTAGAAACTTTCCCAAGAGACGTAACATCTATTCTAGTACACTCACCGACATTCGTAGCTTTCAATTCGTCTGATTCCTAACCATAACAACAAATTATTTATCAAGAGCCGCTGATAAACATACCCGCCTTCGTGTGATGTTGAACTCCTTGCTACAACCCTTGCAGTGGGTCACCTCCTTGTCTGAAGCCCACTGTCCATCACCCTTGGCAATGTTTCGCGTGGCCTCCTCCTTGAGGTCTGCAACCTGCAGCTTAGAAATGCTGAGCTGGTTGCCTAGTTCCTCAAGCGTCTGCTCCTGCTCCAAACACTGCTCCTTCAGTTGGTAATACTCCTCCTGAAGGGATACGTACTTCTGCAACACAGATGCCAGTCCATAACATGTAACGAATATTGGGATCAAGTATAGATATGAAATGCAGACCTACATCTATCTGATTAGTTACGGTACAGTTAATGAAATGGAGTTCTCAGAACGCAATATTACTTAAGATTCAGTTATACAGTAATCCGTTTGGGTATGGATATTATTATAAAGCTATTATGATAGTAGGAAAAATTTCTTGCTGGTTATATTATGATTAAAAGATGGGAGTTTCCATATATGACAATCAACAAAGCATAATCTGAAAGGACAAATGAAAATCGTAGATGATTAAAATGGCTACTACAAATCAACAGCGGGCACAATGCATTCTTTGGTATGCTAAATTTGAGAATATTAAGAGTTCAAAGGGAATTTCGACGTGGGTATGATGTGCGTAATGTACCTAAATACGATTCCATAATGTTGTGGTATCGAACATTTGTAGAAACAGGTTCTGTGTTAAAAAAACATGCAGGAGGTCGCAGGCGAAACCCAGTACGAGAAGCAGCTATCTCTTTGCTTGGTCCCTGAACTCCCCAGATCTAACTCCTTCCTGACTTCTTCGTGTGGGGTTTTGTTAAAGACATTGTCTATTCACAGAAACCCAGGAACATCGATGATCTGAGAGTAAAAATTACTCAAGCTTTTCAACAAATCACCCTCTTATGTTACAACGGACATGGGGTGAATTGCATCACTGTTATGAGTTGTGCAGGGTGCGCAATGGGGGTCATGTTGAGCTCTGAGGAATCTCCCATCTTTCAGTGTTGGATGCACAAAGTTTCAACAAATAAAGCTCAGTAGTAAATATTTTATGGTGTTTTTATTTTATCCATACCCAAATGGATCACCCTGTAGAAACAACTTTCTAATATTAAATTAAAAACTATATTGGTAAATGACCTTATTTGATAAGTTTCGACTGCAATGTTAGTCATCTTCAAAACTAGTGAGGTCCTTCCTTGTTTCCGGTTTCGTTTAGAGTAGCTTTGGTGTTGAGTGCATTTGTGTTCAGTATTGTGGAGTGAAATAGTCTGTATTTTTCTGAAATTTAATTCTATATTGAGGTTATGTTATGGGTGTGTTTTTGTGTGTACTGTTCTAGTGTATTTAATTTCTGGTTTTTCGGTTGAAAATATAGGATTTCCATGGACACAATACACGTCCTAAGAAGAACTCACCAGTTCTGAAGATGACTAACAGTGCAGACAAAACTAGTCAACTAAGATAATTTACCAGCTTAGTTTTAATTTAATACTAGAAAGTTGTTTTTATAACTAAATCTTAAATGATATATTTTTTAATTGGTTATTTTACGACGTTTTATCAAGTGGTGTGGTTATGGTTATCTAGCATCTGAGTAAGATGAAGGTGGTAATGTCAGCGAAATGAGTCCAGGATCCAGTGCCGAAAGTTACCCAACATTTGCTCTTAATGGGTTGACGGAAAACCTCGGAAAAACCTCAACCAGATAACTCGTCCCAACCAGAATTTGAACCCGGGCCCACTCACTTCACGGTCAGTTGAAATGTTATGTTTTATTTAACGACACTCGCAACTGCAGAGGTTATATCAGCATCGCCAGACGTGCCAGAATTTTGTCCAGCAGGAGTTCTTTTACATGCCAGTAAATCTACTGACATGAGCCAGTCGCATTTAAGCACACTTAAATGCCATCGATCTGGCTCGGGATCGAACCTGCAACCTTGGGCATAGAAGGTCAGCGCTATACCAACTCGCCAGCCAGGTCGACTTCACGGTCAGACGTCCACACCTGTGGAGTAACGGTTAGCGCGTCTGGCCGCGAAACCAGGTGGCCCGGGTTCGATTCCCGGTCAGGGCAAGTTACCTGGTTAGGTTTTTTTCCGGGGTTTTCCCTCAACCCAATATGAGCAAATGCTGGACCCTGGGCTCATATCACCGTCATTATCACCTTCATCTCATTCAGACGCTAAATAACCTAAGCTGTTGATAAAGCGTCGTAAAATAACCTACAAAAAAAAATTCACGGTCAGACATGTTAACTGTTACTATGGACTTCAAGTGATATAAAATGTTAAGTGTGCAATCAAGAATAATATTAGCTCATAAAGAAATTAAAGCCAGATTTATTCAAGCAAATTGCGCCATTAATAAAATAACTAGAGTGTCAATTTTATTTTTAGTAGACTTGAGTTCAAATTGTTGCAAGTGCAAGTGGTATTTGTGGTGAATAGGTATTGCGTTGATGCACATTCTCAGGAAACCAAGATCCCCTGTGTTATTTCATTATTTCTTCAAAACTGACATTTTCATAAATAATAATAATAATAATAATAATAATAATAATAATAATAATAATAATAATAATGATTTATTTTAGCTGGCAGAGTTAAGGCCGTAAGGCCTTCTCTTCCACTCAACCAGCAAAAAGTGTATATACATATGCATGAACTGACAAAAATTCAACAATTTGATTAAGTGAGAGTTACATGTATACAAGAGTTATTTACGAATTAAACAAGAAAATACTATGAACTACTAATTAAACACTGAAATACAAACTATGTAGCAGAATTAAGCTAAAATACAATGTTAATATATTTCAAATAATGTTAGATAATAGAAAGAGATTATTATGAGACAATTTTGAAAATACAGCACTATCAGGATGCATGTCTAAAGGAAGGAGTAACAATGTAGACAGTGATAGTTTAAGTCAGTATGACTAATGCAGTGACAAAGGAAAATTACTAGATACTCCATAATGTTATCCCAGAAACCATATCTACAGGATTCCCCTACAACGAACATTCTACAGAATAAATTATTTGTATTTTATATTTATATTTTAATGCCAACAACCATAATACAAGCTATGGTGTGCCTTCTGTCCTCAGCTGACATCATACTATCTATTTACATTTTCCTCTAATTTATTAATATCCTGAAGGTAAAAGCTACACGAGACAAACTGCTGTACTACTTTGGTCGACCATCGGAAAAATGAAGGTATTTTAGAAGAACTCCATATGCGGCCACTGGAAGACAAAGACAAAGTATATTCATATCGAGAAAGATGGCTCCAACATGTATCCAGAAGGTCAGCAAACAGAATACCAAACGTACTCTTATAGTATCACCCACAAGGACGACGAAGACCAGGACGTCCATAGAAAAGACTTCTAAACCCTGTTTAGCTGAGACTGAAATGGGTTAAAATGGCCTAATTTCGTTTATGATGATGATGATGATGATGAAGGTAAAGCTCTTATTCCCCGTCCACACCTGTGGAGTAACGGTCAGCGCGTCTGGCCGCGAAACCAGGTGCCCCGGGTTCGATTCCCGGTCGGGGCAAGTAACCTGGTTGAGGTTTTTTCCGGGGTTTTCCCTCAACCCAATACGAGCAAATGCTAGGTAACTTTGGGTGCTGGACCCCGGACTCATTTCACCGACATTATCACCTTCATTTCATTCAGACGCTAAATAACCTGAGATGTTGATACAGCGTCGTAAAATAACCCAATAAAATAAAATAAATCTTATTCCCCAATGTTAATAGACTGATGTTGATATTTATATTACTATTAATAGTTATTTATGGTACTTGTGAGGTAAGTGCATCTTTATTGCACGAGTGGAAAGATTTAAGCACGAGGCGTCAGCCGAGTGCTTAAATTACACGAGTGCAATAAAGATCACGCTCACAAGTACCATACGTAATTTTATCCGTGACCATAACGAAAAATTATGTTTTATAAAAGAAAATATGTTGAAAATAAGTTCTCATGTAATCACATATCATGGCATGGATTTTAGAATCGATACGTGTACTAGGTAGGTTATGATGTAGGAGGCCATGATTAGTGAAGAATGGTATCTAAGGCGTAGGATAAATAACAAATTATAATTAATTATATAATTTTAATATATATTTTTCACTTTAAACGTGTATTTTCGTCTTTTTGAAGTTTCAGGGATTATTTAGAAGTGTTCACGGGACTAATGTGATTGAAATAATTTCACATTTTACTTCTGTAAACTTAAGAGGAATATTAAAACTTAATTAATCGTCGTGTCTGTTTAGCTCAGTTGGCTAACGCGTGTTGTTTTAAAATCCTATAAACCCAACTTCGCAGGTTCAAGTCTCCTCGCATCCCAAAAGGTAAATTATTACAAAATTTTAAAAAGATGCATATTAGATATGGATGTAATGTACAAATTACGACGTAGCAGATAGAGAAAAGAGAAGTAGAGGTAGTGACATCTAGTAACTAATATATTAACTTCTTGAGTAATAGTTCAATGGAAAAATATATGTGTGTACCCAGGTAGTAGGAAAATACTAATGAACTGTGAGATAAAGTTCAAACTGTGAGGTAAAGTCTTTATCTCACTAGTGAAATAAAGTAATGTTGAATAAAAGCCTACTTTACAAACGCAAAAGTATTTAGTAAAGGCATGTTTTTCGTTATGGTCATGGATAAAATTGTATTATCTCTGTTATTTTCCAGTCACACTATCATTCCCCTTAATATGTCTACCCTACACAGTTAAAACTGCGCTAATGTTCATTTTTGTATTCTGTTCGCACCAAAATAACAATAACCACATTTACAATTCTTCACTCATCTCCTTGCAAAATAACATGGTCACTTTTCTTATTTTAACAATAAATTTATTGAATAACTTATGATATCTCTATTGTGTTAACTTTTGCAATTTACCTGGTTGACTAGCTTCGAAGTGATATCCCTCACTGTCCGAAGCCTAGTGAAGATCACATGCTGTCTTCTGGTTTCCTGTTCTGGTAAAAGGTGTTCATAATTGTGTCGAAAAGGGTGTGTGTGTTTTGAAATTCAGTTGAGTGTTCAGGATGTGATGTGGATGTGTTTTTGTATGTTATAAATTTCATATTGTTCTAGGGTGTTCTGGTTTTTTGGTTGATGTGTAGTATTTTCATGTCAGTGTCTATGTTGCTGTAGTTGTGATTTGAGTTTATGTGTGTTCTGCAGAAATAACAGCAATGTAGACACTGACATGAAAACACTATACATCCAATCAAAAAACCAGAAACTTGACACCCAAGAACAATAAGAAATTTATAAACATACAAAAACACACCCACATCACATCCTGAACATGAGCAGGTTCATTCCCGCCCTCACATAAGCCTGCCATTGCTCCCTATCCTGAACAAGATAAATCCATTCCCTATCATCATATCCCACTTCCCTCAAAACCATTTTAATATTATCCTTCCATCTACGTCTCAGCCTCCCCAAAGGTCTTTCTCGCTCCAGCCTCCCAACTAACTCTGTATATGCATTTCTGAATTTTTCCATATGCCCTTCTCATTGCAAACGTCTGGATTTAAAGTTCCTAATTATACATCTTAGTTCTGCGCCGTGGCATTGCGGTCTAAGGCATCTTGCCTAGGACTCGCGTTACGGAATGCACGCTGGTTCGAGTCCTCATGGGGGAAGAAATTTTCTCATGAAATTTTGGCCAGTGTATGGGACCGGTGCTCACCCAGCATTGTGATGCACTTGGGGAGCTACGATAGGTAGCGAAATCCGGTTGCGAATACCAGCTATAACGGCTGGGGGGATCATCATGCTAACCACGCGATACCTCCATTCTGGTTGGATGATCGTCCAACTCTGCTTCGGCATGTGGGCGTGAGGCCAGCAGCCGGCTGGTCGGTCTAGGCCCTTTACGAGCTGTAGCGCCACGGATTATTATAATTATACATCTTGATTACACAACTTTTAACATTGTATCACTTCGGAATATGTATGATAAGACTAGTTCTGAGGATGACTCATAAAAGGTCGAAACATGTAAACAAGGTACGTTAGAATTTAACACAAGAAAGTCTTATATATATATTCCTAATTATGTCAGGTGAAGAATACAATGTGTGCAATTCTGCGTTGCGTAAATTTCTCCATTCTCCTCTAACTTCATCCCTCTTACCCCAAATACTTGTCTAAGCACCTTAGTCTCAAACAACCTTAACCTCTGTATGATTTGAGGCTTTCCCGGCGTTTGATATAGAATAACTCTTCTCGGGTTCTCAGCCAGGTGAGTTGGAGATTAGCTTCAAGCTTTCGACGGCTAGCTCTGCCATCTTCTTCAGGAAGAAGATGGCAGAGCTAGCCGTCGAAAGCTTGGAAGCTAATCTCCAACTCACCTGGCTGAGAACCCGAGAAGAGTTATTCTAACCTTAACCTCTGTTCCTCTCTCAAAGTGAGAGTCCAAGTTTCACAATCACACAACCAGTAATATAATTGTTTTATAAATTCTAACCTTCAGATTTTTTTACAGCAGACAAGATGACAAAAGCAGGCTTTCCCATATTTATTCTGCGTTTAATTGTATTACTGTTGCTCCAAGATATTTGAATTTTTCCACTGTATTTGAAAATATAATAGATTTAAGTCAATGACATTATTTGTAACAAGTGCAGTGAAGCATACGGGATGGTTAGTATTTTATAAAAACGAAAAGTCACGAGCTGCAATGTGGAAATCTCTTAGCAATTCTTAGTATACACACAATCTAGTATATACAGTCACGAAGCTTAATACTTACTAAATATGCAAACATAGACAGTTGAAATATGCATCCATAGATAGTTGCTCACCACCAGGATCACTACTATTGCCTTGTCACAGACTCTTTCCCTAGCAGACCATAAAATGTATTGTACTTTCGATATCGTATTCTTTTGAAAAAATTAACACCTTCCTTCGACTATTGAAATATGAAATACATAAGGTTTATATATTATTTTCATAAAATATATATATTATATTCTATAAACTCACCTTCCTGGATCTTTCGGAAGAAGGATAACTCTAACCTATTTTTCTTACAATTTATAGTACTCCTTGTCCCATATTATTACTCAAATTATTGTATTTTAGCCATTTACAGTTATTACAACCGATAACGAACATTTCACAGTTTACATAGCTTTTCACAAAAATGCGAAATATGGCACAGTCAATGCTTTTTCGATCTAGATCAGGCCGTAATGTTTGTTCGGGTTTTCTTTTTCAGTGTATGGAGCTCAGTGAAATATTATAACTTTATTGCTTATCATTGCTAAGCTTTATTTAATGTAATGTGTCCATAAGTTCCGTTTACTCCTTTTTGCATAATATGTTGCAGAAATAATTACAAAACTGTGTTATTTTAATGTGAAGAGAATTTTACGTGTTAACATAATCTGTTCGCGTCAACATTTTAAGTTTAGAATGGAAGCTATTTTGAGGTTTAATAAAAAAGAATTTACATTGTGATTTTAATTTAGCACATCTACCTTCCTTAATTTTAGACAAAACATTTACCATACCACTCCTATGAAATTAGTGTACGTAAAATTGTGTTACTTCATCTCTTAAGTAGTAGATAAACACAATAATTCAGTACCGGTACTCAATTGTAGTATTAAAATACAGATGAATTGAATGTCCGGGGTATCATGCATGACATTATGCTTAATTATAATGTATGATTGCGAATTTAGGAATATAAGTTAAATATAGTAAACATAACCTATAATTTCCATATTAATGACAAGGCATTGGAGATCACTAAATTTAGACAGAAAGGGGCAACTGGTACAGTAAACATAACCTATAATTTCAACATATCTAAATATCTGTGCAGTGCAATTGAAAATTATTGAATCGTGCATAAATGAATGTACAAGAATTTCGCAATATTTAATCGAAATAAAGGCAGGTATTACACATACGCACAACGTAATTTTCACACCATAAATAATATTACATCTTAACTCGCAAGTGAATTGTGTCTGAAGTGTCTCATAATCATTGTTTTAAATTTTATTAATAGAATTACACTACATTTTAGAAAAACATATGTTACTGTTTATGCATTCCAACTAATTTATATGGTTGAAACGCCGCCCTTCGCGATCGGGTTAAGCGAGTTACATGGTCTGCCTTACGGCCTGTATTAGATCATGATGGCTGTGGCACAGTCTATTGTTCCTAGTACTCACAGTGCTCCAAGCAGCTAGCAACTATCGCGAGATTTGCAAAAAATCATCCCAAGCTTCGTGACTGTATATAGTAGACTGTGGTATACAGACACTTTGAAATTCATGGCTTCTCCCACAGAGTTCTATGAATTTTATGTAAGTGATTAGTTATAAACAGACACAACTATTAACAACTCAGATGTAAGAAAATCTAAAGCATCTTGTCTAATAGGTTTAAAACGAAAGTCACTTACAGCTGCAACTGACTTGAGCTGCGCCAGCTCCTGATGAAGCTGAGATATCTTGTCTCTGTCTTTCACCATCGTCTCCTGCAGTGACGTCCTCCATTCCCTCTCTATTCTAAGATCACCTTCAATGCTAGAGTTTTTCACCTCTTTCTCTGCAACCTGCTGTCCGAGTTTGCGAGAAGATTCTTCAGCCGCTGTCCTTTCACTTTCACACAGTCTGTACCTGATTTTACACCAGCATTGTGCAATGGGGGAAATGGAAGTAGGAACAGGAATCCGAAAAACGGAAAAGAAATTACATAATTAGAAAGAAACTAAATAAAAAAAAACAATAAAAATACAAATTTGTTTCCAAAAATATGAAGGACATATTCGCCTCTGATCATATGACTACATCAAGTTAACATGTGTTACAGGCAAACACAAAATGCGTACACATGGTCTGAAACTGTAGGGTTGAGATATCAGAAAATGTATTGATTTTCTTCATGATAAGCTCCTTCATCGCACAAATTCTTTACACGTACAACGCTGTATTTTTGTGATAAAGGCAATGTCCTCCTTATTTATGGAAAAAGGATCATTTTAGAAGTGAAAGTAGGGCTGACAATGACATTCTTTTACTCTTGTCATGCATAAGACTAAAGAATGGCAAATCAAGACACATTTAGCTCCACGACTAAAGTGATCCTTCAAAATCAAATCATGATGTAATGAAAATAATGGCAAACCCGCAAAACAGACAAAAAAACAACACAACCAAAAGTAGGTGCTACAAAATTGTAGGGGGGAGAAAAATCATCATCATCAAAACTCGAACCAGACGTTGGAATAACACGAACATATTTTTCACAATATATACTTTATTAGATAATTCCTTTTACAAGCAATAAGCATAGATTAAATTCACTTATCACCGACAGTGCAAGGAACAGATATTTAAAATTCAGTCAAAGTCCTAAAAACTGTATAATATGTATACACTTAAAATAGTAAATGAAAATATTACAGTATTATATATGGCGGCCTGTAATGAAGGTTTGCCAATATCTCCAACATTAATAATCTTCAATACTTCGCTACAATAGCTACATTAGATCGCTAGTATGTGTATAAACCACAAATGTGGGTATTAAGTACAAAATAGTCCTTAAATGCCACCGAGATCAATACTTATGGATGTGACCATATTTCCAACACCTGACAAGTTTAAGTTTTCAGTCAGATCAGTCCTGATCATTGTAATGTAGAAAATAACAACTGCCACACAATAATTAAAGCTAGTTGCATTTGGCAGATTACATTAATCAAGAATGTAATCATTTAACCCTTTCAACTCCTATGTCGACAATATGTCAACATTACCAGTATCAGTTCATGTAATTACGAACTCTTGGACACAATATCCCTAATGTAGGACTTTCTTTTTAGTCTTTAGGCAGAAGATTTTAAAATGTATTTCATGAAACTTCAGAAGTAACAGCAAGACTGGTTTCATTTTGTTGTATTTACTTAAGGAGGGAGATGGGTGAAATTTCTGACTTCTGTAGTTTTTGAGCTAGTAGATTCATTTTTGGCACATATATTCCACATATGATATATATACATGCTACGAAATTTTATGCATGTCACCCAGATAATTTTTTAGTTATGCCCATTTTATAAAAAAATTGGTGCATATTTTTAAAATCTATCTCCTCGTACAAATTTTAAGTATGTGATCTAGAAAAAAATTACAGTATCTTTGATGTACCTAGAAAAGCACTAAGCATCCATATTTTAGAAACATATCCTTACAATAGAGAAAAAAATTATTATATTGTTTTGTCAAAAGTTATTTAATTTTCTATCACATATTGTTATGACAAATTATTTTTTAATTTAAGAAATTATTAACATATCAAAAATCTGATATTCTAATTTGTTAACCATACATTTCATGTTCCTAGCATCAAAGTTGTAAGAGTTCGAACCTGATGATATGTGCTGAAAGAAAATTTGTGAAAAAACAGCTTGAAAAATTTGCATGGAATTGAAGTTCAATGGTGCAGCCATTTATATATTGCATACTTTTTATGGTTTAGATTGTTGCAGAGTATTGAAACTTGCTCGACATATAAATAAGAGATTGCTAATTCATTTTTTACAAGAAAACGAAAATGCGGTTTTTGACTGAAAATGACCAAAATTTCACCCATCGCCCCCTTTAATTACAAACACAAGAATAAATCATTCACCGTTACCCACTAAATTTTCTGATGATAAATCTAGCACTGGGAACTTGTTCACTAACTCTACTTTCAACATGTAAATGCACTGGTTAACTTATCACTCACTGTTATCTTATCAATAAGTTCCACAACTATAATTATGTGAAATACATCATTCCATCTTAAGTACAAATAAAACTAATAGCAGTTTTATCCAATGGGTTAAATGTAGATTTAAGTTTTACAGTATTGCAATCACTTCCCCTCAATCTTTCTCATTTTAATCAAGATATGAAGAAATATAAGATAGTTGTAATATTTTAACGTGTATTTCCCCTCTTTTATGTTCCCCAATTGAAATTTACGGTGAGCAAATGAGACAGTTTTACCAAGTATAAAAAATGCAACCTTAAAAAAGTATGAAGAATACGACCTTAAAATGTTGTTGGTCTTCTAATGTCTGAACATTAATTTGGCGATTAAACCATCAGTTTTCGTGAAGTAAAATATTTTTTTTGGATGGTATTGTGTATGAATACGGCTATACTTTTGTTGAGATGGTTCAGATCCACTACTTCATTTGAACTGTACAGAATAAACTTTCGTATGTTGTGAATTCTCATTCTGTGAGAATGATTTCCCAAGCAGTCATGGCCTGTCTACAGTCTGAGCATTGCGACTAGATTTCCGTGGTCCTTGTGCTATTATCCCAGGATTGGTTACAACAATCTTCCGCTTCTTGTCTTTTGCAATCTCTCCATTATGTTCCTTTTCGATGAATCGAAATTTATTTTTCATTAATTATTTTACAGAGTAGTAGCTCTAATTTTATTATCAAGAATTTTGGTACTATTCCTTGCCAAGAAATCTGTTTTTTCATTACTCCCTTTATACTACGATGCGAGGGATTTATGAATTTAACATCGAAACAAAAATACGATGATACCTATCATAAAAATTTTAGCTCTTTTTTCTTCGCAGAATTTCTTCATTTATGTTCATTTATGTTTTTCCGAGGTTTTCCCCAATCAAAAGGCAAATGCCAGGTAATATTTTGGCGAATCCTCGGACCTCACCTCATCTCATTACATCTCGCCAAAATATTGTAAAAAAAAATTGCACAAAATTGTAAAAATTGTAGAAAATTACTAAATTGTAAAACTGTAAAAATTTGTAAAAATTGTAATTGTAATATTGTAAAATTTTGACTTGTTCCACATCTTAAAGCTTCATTGCTCATGTAAGATCTATGGAGTCCACACCTGTGGAGTAACGGTCAGTGCGTCTGGCCGCGAAACCAGGTGGCCCGGGTTCGAATCCCAATCGGGGCAAGTTATCTGGTTGAGGTTTTTTCCAGGGTTTTCCCTCAACCCAATACGAGCAAATGCTGGGTAACTTTCGGTGCTGGACCCTGGACTCATTTCACCGGCATTATCACCTTCATTTCATTCAGACGCTAAATAACCTAGCTGTTGATACAGCGTCGTAAAATAACCCAATAAAATAAAAACAAAAGATCTATGGAATAAAATAAATGAATGAATGAATGAATGAAAGATGAACTTGCTAAAATTTCCACAAAACAAAGTAACAAAACAGAGTAGAAATTATCCTTTCAAGAGTAGGACGTTTTTAGTGCCATACATTTTTAGAAAGCCCACAAAATTTCCTACAGAACACCACCTATTTAACAGACGGAGTTTATATAAAATATTATATTTAGATAAGATGCTATTCCCATGAGACAAGACTAAAATTAATATGTCCAAGAGATTTTTCTGCTATATGTAATTACTGGAATCTGACATTTCTGCAATGTTGACATAATGTTTTTGTATAGTTTTCTGCATCTATCTTTGTTTCAACCCAATGATATTTCTATCATTGCACCTGTTTTCTCTGGTATAGAATACAATTTCTGATGAATTACTTCCTGATTCATCATCTTAATGTTCCATCTGATTTTATTGGATTAACTATGCAAGAATTTGTAATTTTACATTTAGAATGAAAGGAAAACATGATTTCACAGAACAACTCTGCCACATCAAACAAAGCTCTGTGTGTGAGAGTAACAAACAACAAATTCATTGCGGTTGTGAAGTAGTGTGAATTACATGAGTGAAAAATTATGGACAATAATAATTATTCATGCTGGATTGCTGTTAAGTGGAAATAATTGTGACATTAGTGGGGTACCTATATTGTGTAATCCATTACAGTTGTCGTATTAATTCTGTTTCATTTCTAACATAGGACCAGAGATTACAAAAGACCAATAAATTATTTTTCTGTAATGCTAGAAATCAAAATCACTTCATTGTCGTTTGGTTTTATAAAACAAGTTAAAAATGGTTCATGAATAGTAATTACTAACACTGTGCTTGGGTTACCAAATCTTCCCTATCTCAAGTTCAATTTTTATCAGTCTTTTTCACCAGTGATTCTCAATCTATGGGTGTGAAAAAATCATACAAAGCATTATGTCTGTGGCCAAGAGAAAAAAGGTCTTAAGTAAAAATGTTATATTTTTCAGGAATGCAGTAGAAAGATTGAATTTGTGTCAATTATAGAGTTTTTTTTAATTAAGAGGTTTTTCCTGGATATTATTTGTTTATATTTCTTATAAAATAGATAATGTTGCTCATTTAACAATTCTCTTCATTATTTCCAAAAATAGCCGGATTTAAGCCCTTTTAAAACTAGAACCCAGACTGAGAAGGATGGACTATTTAAACATAAGACATTTTTCATGTCAAAATAAATGGGAAATGTAAATTATTCGGAATGCAAAATAGGTATTAAACAATTATAGGACTGTTTACCCTGGTGCTTAAAGTTTTAAAAGGAAAGGGCATCAGTATGTGATAAAATGGCTAAAATACAAGTTAGACCTTTTTAATAGGGAAGCATGGAAAGTAAACACGTGATGGTTTGTAAGAAATAAAGTATTAAATATTCTCAAGTCCTTTATTCTGTGTGTGCTCGATTCAAAAAGTACTTAGGACATTTGGTAATACTCTATAAATCCAGTCAGGAGTCTTATTTGACTTTAACCGTTTTACCATATTGTAGAGAATTGTTTCCGCTTTCAGAATATATAAAAATCTCATTTTCACAAAAAAATGACTTAAGACCTTTTTCCTCCCGGCCACAGATGTAAATCTGAAACTCAAATTTCTGGATACTAAATTTATAAATGAAATGAAAAATAAAAACTTATGCTGCATTTATTAATTATGTTTAAATTAACAGGCTTAAGAATTGCACTTTACCTTCACCTGTTTTGTTTGATGTTATGTAATTATTAAGATGGATGATTTGTTCCTTGGTTACTCTTGAGAAAGAATTATATTCTCATTGTCATTATCTGGAAAGGAGCCATGTTGAACAATAGAAAATATAAAACACTGTCAAGAAATATCCAGCTTTCGCTATACTGACAATGCTGGAGTTTGATGATGTTATTGGTTGATGAAACCAATGATTGATTCGTCTACTATTTAACTGGCCATATGAACTGACAAATGCAACATATTTAGAATAATTGAGGACCGTTTTTGCAAAACTTGCTAACTGAAAAAACTAAATTTTACAGGAGAGACAAAACACTACAGTAAGCAAGTTTTCCTGTAACTCTCACCTATAGCAGAAAGCAAGTTTTTAAAAAACGATCACACTTTGACAAACTACAATGAAAAGAAATAACCCAATTTTACTAAGACGCCTTGAACATCATGTAGAGGCCTGCCTTATGTTTACGAATCCATCAAAATCTCAATTTTGCAAATTTTGCAGTTAGCAAGTTTTGCAAAAATGATCCTCAATTGTTCAACCATGGCTCCTTTCCACTTGAATGGTTTAGCAAGCTTATATAATCTATTTTAGGATAAAATATAAGCATATCCGATGATAGTGATAAAATACGACAACTTTAGCTTCGCTTCTTAGCGATTTTTCGTGAAATGTCATTGGCGACATTGCATAATGAAAACTCCCATTTCCAAATTTCGTTCAATAGGCTGAGTCTCTTTGCATGAAGAACTATTTATTAATAAATGTGTGGAAATGCGCGGAATTTAGTGGAATTTCGTTTTTACTATGAATTTCAGACGACAGTGTGGAAACGATAATGGCTGATGATACTCTTAAATACAGAATGCAAGGTCTGTCAGATCAATCAGAGGTTGGCATGGTTGAGAATCACTGCTTTAGACAATGTATTAAGAGTAACCTCTTTTTCTCACTAGTTTTAAGAGTTAAAATTTACATACTCAAAATTTATTATTAAAAATTAAAAACTAAACTTTTATCGACATAATGTCATAAATATGTATGAAGATACAAAGTTGTAATTCCATTATTTCTTAATATTGGCACAATAAGGTAGTGATTGATTGGCACCATGTTTTGATCTCTTTGCCATAACATTATCCATTTGACAGAAGAAAGAAACAACAGTACACGTAACTTTCATTTTGATAAATTCTTCGATTTCAAGTACTTCACTGTTTTAACTATAAAATGATGGTCAAACTGAATGTGAGGTAGATTAGGATTTAGTGATCAAGATTGTAACCTTCATCACTATTCTTTAAAAATGCAGATACCATATTTACTAGTATAATTTCAGCCCTCGATTAATTTTTCTTTCAAATCCTAACCAGCATTGAATATGTAATAATATGCCTCAAGTTCTCACCTGTCTTGGAGAATTTCTTTCGAGTGGTCTGTACTGTGTATTTTGGAATTTCTCCAAGTTCTGAATTGTTTTGGAGATTTTATGATTTCTTTTACGTACTAATCATAATTTCTCTCCCAAACTTTGATCTTTTCTACAGATTTAACATTCGTTTCCATTCCTACTCTCTTTTCAGCTAAAGATTGAAGTAAATGTAAATAAATGCACGTGGCTTAATGGTTCCTGATTGGCTATTGGACGCACAACGCCTCCAAACTCATGCTTGTCATCTACTTCCTCACATTAAAATAGTTCCTTCTAAAATAATAAAATGTATACTATACATGGAATACGAGTGAATTAAACATGCTTATAAGAACACATTCTTACGATTTAAACAACATGTTTGTATTAGTAGTTTCAGACATTGCGTGTTAAATCATTATAAAGTGTATTATGGCAACGCGCATGCGTAATAGGCATTAAATCCCTCCCAAGGTGACTTGCAGCTTCACAGAGCACATCAGCACAGCTGGTATAGCACAGTGCGAGATTCAGTGTTGCCAATCTCAAATTAATTTCTGTAGAATTAAAAAAATTCTCCACTCTTCAAAGAATAACATTTAATCACGAATCTACAGAAAAAGAAAATCCACTATTCCCAGTACAGAAAAAATAAATATTAACCCTCTGTGAGCATTTTACGGGTTAGTTCAATGAATGTGTTGAAATGCTGTCTGCAATATATCAGACGGTGGCTGCCCTGCGTGCTCACTTGCCGAAAATAATGCGCCCTGGTGGCTGCTCTGGTAGCTAGCTTGCGATTGCGGAGTAATACATTTCGGTTTCGTTTACGTCTACTTCAATCTTTAGTTGGAAATAGTATAGTATGTATCAGGTAATTTAACCCTTAAGCACTATGGATCGTCTGTTAGACCGCAATCTATTTTCCCCTTTCTCTATTTATCTTATCTTCAAGCCAATTCCTCCTTTGCTTTGTCTGCCTTTCATTTCGAATGAGATCTGCATCAACGAGAAGGTCGCGCAGGTTATCACAATTTTTTCTCAAGTGATAATCAGTTCAGTTTGTTTGAAGCGGTCTCACAGACGTACTATAGTAGTTGCGTGCGTGTATTTCACATACATGTTTTCGTTATTTCTTTAAATTTTTGGATTGTTCTGTGGTATGTCATCTCTACATGTAAACGAGGCGGAAAAAGCAGGATCTTCCAGGCAACGTGATTTCCACGTTTGTAGAGAAAAAACAAACATCCATGCTTTCGATGTGGAGTTCCTATTTGCTTGGAGTGCTCCAGGAAAATTTGTGTGAGGTGTTTGCACGAAGATCCTATGAAGGAGTGCAGTGTTATAAAAAGTGTTGTGCTCTTTAATTTTTTAAGACCTGGAGAGTGGAAAGTATGTTTTCTTATACAGTAAACATTTTCTGTTCCAGAAAATTGAACAATAATTGAACAAAATATTTCAATGACATGTTGAAATATAGTAAATATTAGCATTATATTTAAATTCGTATTTTTTTGACAATTTATAAAGACATGATAATCGTTTAATAAGTTTAAAAATGAAAACATTAGGAAAAGTAGCAAGTCATTACTGCATTTTTGTTATTTCTATTGTTTGTAACTGATTCAGAATATTAAAATTTTTCAAACGACTTAAATTAACATATCATAATATTTTGTAGTCATGTATCAATGGTCAGTATGCTGCAGATGTTGTACATAATAAATTGTTTGTTATATTATATTTACAAAGTGAGGTCTCATAGACCCCTCCACTGTAGTTACGTGACATTAACTGTCCATAGTACTTAAGGGTTAAAGATTTTTTTTTTCATGTCTTAATCAGAATTTCTCTAAAGTCCTTACTTGCTCTAGAGATTTAGAATTTCTTTCAAGTCTTAGTATGTACCGGGTGTTTCAGTATTTCTTTCAAGTCCTAGCCTGCAATGAGTAATTTATATTTTCGCTCAAA
Source organism: Periplaneta americana (assembly GCA_025594305.2). NCBI lineage: Eukaryota > Metazoa > Arthropoda > Insecta > Blattodea > Blattidae > Periplaneta > Periplaneta americana. The sequence goes on from JAJSOF020000017.1 coordinate 15,744,846, forward strand.
TTTTGACCTGTTCTAGAGATTCCAAAATTTATTTCAAGTCTTAGTATGTACCGGGTGTTTCAGTATTTCTTTCAAGTCCTAGCCTGCACTGAGTAATTTATATTTTCGCTCAAATTTTGACCTGTTCTAGAGATTCCAAAATTTATTTCAAGTCTTAGTATGTACCGGGTGTTTCAGTATTTCTTTCAAGTCCTAGCCTGCAATGAGTAATTTATATTTTCGCTCAAATTTTGACCTGTTCTAGAGATTCCAAAATTTATTTCAAGTCTTAGTATGTACCGGGTGTTTCAGTATTTCTTTCAAGTCCTACCCTGCAATGAGTAATTTATATTTTCGCTCAAATTTTGACCTGTTCTAGAGATTCCAAAATTTATTTCAAGTCTTAGTATGTACTGGGTGTTTCAGTATTTCTTTCAAGTCCTAGCCTGCAATGAGTAGTTTATATTTTCGTTCAAATTTTGACCTGTTCTAGAGATTCCAAAATTTATTTCAAGTCTTAGTATGTACCGGGTGTTTCAGTATTTCTTTCAAGTCGTAGGCTGCACTGAGTAATTTATATTTTCGCTCAAATTTTCGCTCAGATTTTGACCTGTTCTAGAGATTCCAAAATTTATTTCAAGTCTTAGTATGTACCGGGTGTTTCAGTATTTCTTTCAAGTCCTAGCCTGCAATGAGTAATTTATATTTTCGCTCAAATTTTGACCTGTTCTAGAGATTCCAAAATTTATTTCAAGTCTTAGTATGTACTGGGTGTTTCAGTATTTCTTTCAAGTCCTAGCCTGCAATGAGTAATTTATATTTTCGCTCAAATTTTGATCTGTTCTAGAGATTCCAAAATTTATTTCAAGTCTTAGTATGTACCAGGTGTTTCAGTATTTCTTTCAAGTTCTAGCCTGCAATGAGTAATTAATATTTTCGTTAAAATTTTGACCTGTTCTAGAGATTCCAAAATTTATTTCAAGTCTTAGTAAGTACTGGGTGTTTCAGTATTTTTTTCAAGTCCTAGCCTGCACTGAGTAATTTATATTTTCGCTCAAATTTTGACCTGTTCTAGAGATTCCAAAATTTATTTCAAGTCTTAGTAAGTACTGGGTGTTTCAGTATTTTTTTCAAGTCCTAGCCTGCACTGAGTAATTTATATTTTCGCTCAAATTTTGACCTGTTCTAGAGATTCCAAAATTTATTTCAAGTTCTAATCTATACTAGGTATGTACTTTGTATCTTCTTTAATTTCTGATCTGTCTTTAGATTTTAGAATTTGTTCCAAATCTTGATCCACTCTGGGTATTTTAAAATTTTTCCAAGTCCTAACCTACTCTGAAGAATTTAGTGTTTCTTTCAAGCCTACTCTATACTGGGTATTTCGTAACTTTCCTCATATCCTGATATGTTCTGAACATTCTATAAATAATTTCGAGTCATGACCTTTTCTGCAGATTATGGACATTCTTGTAAGTAAAGTCGAAACAGATAATGCAGTGACGAACCATAGCATGAAATATTACAGCATCTTTCACAAATGAATTACAAACCCATAGGAGTAGAAAGGGTTAAAGCACAAAGTTAAAGCAAACACTTGTAAAACAATACAGTACTGTGCATTTTGTCAACAGGTTCGTTGATGCAAAGCAATTGAAAGAGCCACATGTGAACCTGTTAGTTTAACAACTTAAAGAATACCCATCATCCATGACTGAGACTAGAACACCAAGACAAGAACAGGTACCTACTTTTCATCCATTTTCTGTATAGTGTCAGTCATAGCTAACGATTTAGCCTCCAGTTTGGTGATAAGTTCGGTTTTGTGTTTGAGCGAACTCTCGCATTCCTGTAACGCAATCACGAGACACACAGTCTGTGGAGACACCCATCAAGTTTATCATGCAACTAAACATACACAGATATGCAGCCACTTGTATGTTCCTCTCAAAATATTATTTTTTTTGTAGGTTTCCCTTTGCTGAAGCATGACCCCCCTTTTCAGCATCTTTCAACAAATGATTGTATTTCTCTAAGTTGTTGAGGATTTGACCAATTTGGCTTGTCTTAGCCTGGAGACGAGTCACCATCTCACCTTTTTGGGTCAACTCTTGCTCACACTCCTAAAAAAATTGAATGACATCAAAGTGTATTGAATGAGTAACACAAATAGGTGGATTCAGGAATGTCTTTTTAACTACAATTAAGACTGTAATAAAGAACTATAAATGCACAGTGTGTTTCACAATCTGGTACATCTTGCTTCTTCTGGGGAATGACAACAACAAGTATTAAAACATTAGCCCCTATCAAGTATTGAAATAATAACATGATCATTATTTTTGCACAGCAAAGACAAAACTATTTGAAGAGTCCACTGCAAGAATGATGGATGTCACTTTCTTGTCGAAAATGAACCTTAATGCATACCTTAAGACATATAGAATGTACATAGAGAGTTATATGGCATTAACACTGATAGTCATTGCCCAGTAATGATCGGAAAATCACAGTTAAGCTTTGAGCGCTAAGCATTTCAAACTTTCAATTGCTTCTCCTGCAAAATGTATTCCAAATGACATCCATCATTCTTGCAGTGGACTCTTCATTTGTTAGTCTTATCTTTTAAGGTCAAAAAATCTAAGCCTAAATGTACAGTATGCTAGCGGCTGCAAAAGGGTATCTGTCGGATACAGGGGAGAGCCATTAATCCTTCCCATTGAAGGCTTTAAGGAACCAACCTGGACAAATACCCAATGTCCCATCCCTACCTTGCCGTGGTGCAGCTGCTAGTAAGCATAATCTTACGAACTGAACTAAAGGGAGGGGCTACTCATCAATTAGCACTGGTCAGCTTGATGAGTTAATGACTGAATTTGGTATAATTTTCCTCTATTCAATACATAATTCCCTCTTTCCCTTTCCTATCCAGTCCTCTGACTGAACTCTTACTTTCTTCGACCCCGACGGCATTAGAGCATTCGAGGCCTAGGGGTTCATTTCACTTTCCTTCCTCCTCTTTCTACTTTTCTGTTCCTAGTGCTGACCTGCTATGGCACTAAAATCGTCCTCCAGTGGCTTAAGGAGGGAAAGCTGGTGATCAACAAGATCTCCCAGCTAGGTCCAATGGACCCGTCGACCAACAGCAGGTGTGGTCCTCCAGACATTCTGGGGTTGTGTGTGAATGAAGTAGCCACCAAAACGTTAAAATATGGTGTTCACTTAAATCGGCTACAACTTACCATTTTTATACAGGCCATGATTGTTTGGGCAAACACCTGCACAGAATTGGAATATATCAGTCCCCTAACTGCCCATTGTGCAACTCAAACCAAGAAATGGATTCGGAACACCTCAAAATCTGTGCTTCAGTGGCTGGTCATGATAATATCTTTGAAAAATATTGGAGTGCAAGAGGTCAAATGACTTTATTGTCAAACGCCTGACATTAGAAAACAACAACAACAACAGTATGCTAGCAAATTCTCAACAAATAATTCTACATCTGGAGCATATTAAAAAAATTAACAATACAAAGTAAGTTTTTAATCTATTCCTGGAATAGGCTACATTAGTTTTAAGTGGCAGCTTGTAAGATACGGATATCAAGTATACTCTAACAAATGGCCACCAGATATTTGTGATTCATTGATTCTAGTTCACGTTAACACTTTGTTTAAAAGCTTAAAATTGTTTAGTCAATATGTTAAAAGTGTTAAATTTCTTTTTAACACTTTTAACATGTCGACTAAACAATTTTAAGATAACTAGTATATTTGCAAAAATGTAGGCCTCAATTATGGTTAAAGAGGCAACAAATATATTATTATAAATGTGAAAAGCGACCAAACTGAGTTGAAAGTTATTTTCTTAAATCTGCAGTAGAGGAAATATTTTTCGTCATAAAAATAAATAAAATAGTGAAGTTTGCAAAGCTCAATAATTATTTATTGTTATTCGAAATCTTTTGTGTTTAAAAAAAGAGTAAAAGCACCTCCATGTAAATCATTCTGTTTAGTTTGTGGACACACAAAACGTAGAGATTTTCATGATAAAAATGTGCATGTTATTGAAGGAAATGTAGTTCTAGTTTCTAGGTCCTTTCTTACTTACAAATGCCTTTTAGAGAACCCGGAGGTTCATTGCCGCCCTTACATTTAAAATTTTAAAATTAGACATAATAACGAATGAAACAATTTGAATAAAAGTAAGCTAGAGAAAACAGTAGGCTACTGCAAAACAAAGATAGTGACGATAGGATATGAACACAACTCCAGAATGTGAAACAACAGACTGACAAAAAAAGATTCTGCTATGGAGCCTGTAAGATTGAAGAAAAAAGGGGAGACCAAAGGACAACTGGAACTGAAAGAGTGACAAATGGACAGACTGTTAAGAAAAAACTATCAGCAATTAGACTGAGAAATCCATGTATGTATGGAATAAATAAAAAAAATTCCTTTCCCTTAGGAATGTTGATATGAGATGTTTTGTGTAGCCTAATATAATCTTACGTCTTTCTTTAGAAGTAATGGTGCAGCCAGTAACATTGATTAAAGGAGCGCACAGTCTGACTGGTAAAGTAAGTTATGAAAAGGTAAGTATCAGTGAATGAGCTGTTTTTGCACATCACACACAACAGAAGAGCACAGTCACATACTATACACCTACATAATCTATGCAGTTAACAGTAAATACTTGTTTGGCAAAAGCGAATTCACAAAGTTAAAATGGACAAGCTGATATATTGAAATACGTTTAAAAATAAATTTAAAAAGTCTGTGTTTTACAAAACTGAGATAAACATGATTACTTGAGTCATTTTACCAGAAATTAGATGCAATTCCAACAGACTGTGAAACACACTATATATTTTATACTATCAGGCATTAGAAAACTCATTATTTGTAACGAAATATTAGATCTCAGCTTAAAGATTACATTGTGATAATAATACAACGTCTGCTTTAGACTTTGATTGGCAATAAACAGAAATAATACAAATAGAAACATTTACGTTGCAGACTGGCACTGAGGCAATAAAGTTATAAATCTGAACTAATAAACATTAAGTTATTATTCCATTTCTAGTAAGAATAGTGACTCATGCATTCCAGAACTGAAATTTTGTTCACTTTAAAAACATGCTGAACAATTATAGTTTAATAAATAAAACAAAACACTTCTTACCTGAAGCTTCTTGTACATTTCCAGATTGATAAGTTTGATATCATCCAGCTGTCTTCTCAAGGACACTATTGTATCTTGCTTTTCATGGATATCTTTCTCTAAGAGTTTCATTGCAACCTCCATTTCTGCCTTCAAACTTATCTGCAAGACACACAGCATAACAAACATAAAAATTGTGTAGTTATTAATAATACTATTGTATTGTATTGTATTTATTAACATTCCATGGTATTCATACTTTGCTTTACAGCTAGAATATGTAAAAAAACTTAATACTATTATAAAGTCTTAATTTATAGTCACAGTCTAGATGAAATATACACAGAAGAGATTTACAATATAGTCTACTAGTACAACGCAAAGTTTTAGTATCAATTTCATGAAGTGTTATTGAATGTCATGAATTCACCTACAGAATAGAAGGCGTGAGAAATTAGGTACTTCTTTAATTTGGCCCTAAATAATCTTATGTTTTGAGTTTCATTTTTATATCGATAGGGAGGCTATTAAACATTTTTACTGCCATTTAACGCACTCCTTTTTGATAGCATGATAGTCTTGCTGATGGAGTATGAAAATAATTTTTTTGACGTGTATTTATGCTATGAACTGTTGAATTAGTTACAAAGTTTTCATGATTACATACGAGGAAGGTTATTAATGAAAAGATATACTGACAAGCCATGGGCATTATTTGTAGTTTTTTGAAAATAGTCCTACACGATTCCCTAGATTTGGCACCTACTATTATTCTAATTACTCTTTAAAATAGTATACAGCTGTTCCATACACACACATATACAGAATTTTAATTTTTATATCTACAAATAGGGAGAACATTTTCTAAAATTATATGCAATTTCAAAATTTCAATATTTAGTGTCAACTAAATATGTTTATTTTTAATTTCGAGGGCATTTTTTTAATTAAGTGTTTTATTGCAGGCAAAAATTACATACTTTAACAAAGATTTTACAATACTATTGTAATACGCATATTATATGAATATTCTTCAAAATTCAAAATTGCTTACCAATCTCACATTCAAATATATATTACAAATTGTTGTATACATAAAATTATAAGTGAGTCACACCTGAAAAAGCAAGATGCTTGAGGCAGGTATGACCAATAATGAAATTGGATAGAAGAAAAAAATAATAATAATCATAACTGTGATTAAACTGTTAACTGTAATTCCACATACAATTAAAAAGAAGGGGGAAAAAAAAACATTACATATACATAAACATACTGAGTTAAGAATACGACATTGTTAAAGCGACAAAAAATAAAGAATAAGAATTTAAATGATGATTATAATTTTAAAAACAGTTCAAACACTTGTTCTTTGAACTGTTTAATAATTTTACATTAGGATTTCTCTTTATAAAATCATTATACAAACTTGAATCGTAATTAGAACTGTGCCTTAGACATGTTTCAGTCTTACATTTTGGTTCAATGAGGGGAAGCAAAATATTGTATCTTCTTGTGTTGTGGTCTTGATCGAATGATATAAATTTAGTTTGATTTATGGTACTAATTCAAGACAGTATACAATATATAAATTTTCTTGATATTCAAAACATTAAATTCTTTATATATAAGATGAGTTGAATGATCAAGTTTTCTTCTTAAACATATTTTAAGGGGAGAGGACGGTATTTTTTAAAACTTTTTTCCTATTTGGTGTAAAATATTAATTGTTTGTATGTAGAGAGCTCATAGCTGTGGCAACTCAAACCAAATAAAAATGTTTTGAAAAAAAAAAATTATTGGGGGCCCAAATTTGAAAAAATATACCCAATCCAGGATTGTACTAAAACCGATATATCTAAACCGTTTTTAAAGATAGATTGAAAAATTTTTTGCAATATGTTTGCAAAAGCATGTTCTACAAACTGTCTGTAACAGAATTTTTATATTAGTCCCTACGTTTGTAAAATAAACAATAAAAATTTAATAACAATTTTCTGATTTCCTTTCTTGCAAACAAACGGACATATTTTTAAAATGAAATCAATTAACAAAATTCTGTTACAGAGAAACGTTTCCTAATAGTCTAAAGAATGTGTGTTCTAAATTTCATGCATGTATGCTTAATAGTTCAGAAATTATATCCATTTTTGTCTGGCAATGTAGCAAAAAAATTGAAGTTACTGAAACCGATAAAAGCAGGCGTGTGATTTAAAAATCCATAGCGCAGGACATTTAAAAATGACGTCTCAACATCCGATAAAGGCACAAATACCCACAAAATGTTATGCAATGCATTCCACACATATCAAAGGGTATTTAAAGAAGAAAAATATCTGAAAATTTAATTTACCGGAAACAACAATAAAAGTGGGGGTAATTTAAAAATCCATAACGCAGGAAGTTTAAAAATGGCGATTCAACATCCGATAAGGGCACAAATACCCACAAAATGTTATGCTATGCATTCCACACATATCACAGGGTATTTTAAAGAATTCTTTTTTTTTTTTAATTTACCCATTTTTCACCAAAAATACTATCCTCTCCCCTAATAATTCTTTTATGTAGTAATGTTAATGGGCGAATGGTACTCTGTGATAATCCACCTCATCCTACAACTCCATACTGTATTATAGACTGAACCAGGGCTAAAAATATTGTTCTCGATAGTTTTACTGGCATAAAGCAAAACAGTTGAACAAATTTGTACAGTGTTTTACGTAATTTAAGACATAAGTAGTTAATATGAAAATTCCATTTTAAGCTTTGATCGATGAAGATGCCTAAATGTTTCACATGGGATGATGGGTGTAGTTTAGGACAATTGCAATTATTATAGATATTTCTACAATAATTGCTACGAGTTTTTAAATTTAGTTGTTTTCCACTGTATGGAGCCCTGTTTAGTTTAGTTTATCAAAACATGCTACTCTGTTTTTTTATTGGTTTATTTTACGATGCTGTATCAATATCTAATTTAGCGTCTGAATGAAATGAAGGTGATAATGCCTGTGAAATGAGTCCGAATCCAGCACCGAAAGTTACCCAGCATTTGCTCGTATTGGGTTGAGGAAAACCCCGGAAAAAACCTCAACCAAGTAACTTGCCCCGACCGGGATTCGAACCTGGGGCATCTGATTTCGCGGCCAGACGCACTGACCGTTATTCCACAGGTGTGGACTCTGTTTTGTTAACTACAGTATACAGAAAATGGAGTAAAAATTTCATGTTCATAGCATCAAAATTGTAAGAGGCTTTACACTTTGAACATAAGAAATGTGCTAAAAAAAAGCTTGTAAAGTTTGCATGGAATTCAAATTCAAGAGTGCAACCATCTACAAATGACCAAATTTGTTTATGCTTTCAAGCACTGTAGAGCACTGAAACTTGCTCAATACATAAATAACAGATTACGAATTCATTTTTCACATAAAAGAAACGACTGAAAATAACCAAAATTTCACCTGTCTTCCCACTTAATTTGTTGTACATGCCACTTTCTATTACAGTTTGACTGCAAAATGTCTCGAATTTGCATAAGTAAATTGATGGGAGGCACAAAATTTTTCGGTCCCATGATCATAGCACTTCCTAAATACAGGCAGTTCCTGGTAGGTCTTTGAATGGATTCCAGTGCAGATATGGATGCCTGGAGAACGAAACTATTGCACTCCTCCAAGGCCAATGCGATCATGGACTGTTACTGCATAATGGTCGACACCATAAAGTGAGGTCTTTAATTCCTACAGCATTAAAGAAGAAATACTATGAGGTGAAAGAGGTAGTAATAATACTTAATTACTGGCTTTTAAGGAACCCGGAGATTCATTGCTACCCTCACATAAGCCCGCCATTGGTCCCTATTCTGAGCAAGATTAATCCAGTTTCTACCATCATATCCCACCTCCCTCAAATCCATTTTAATATAATCTTCCCATCTACGTCTCGGTCTCCCCAAAGGTCTTTTCCCCTCTGGCCTCCCAATTAACACTCTATATGCATTTCTGGATTCGCTGCCCATCTCAAACGTCAATAATAATAATAATAATAATAATAATAATAATAATAATAATAATAATAATAATAATTATTATTATTATTATTATTATTATTATTATTATTATTTATTTAACCTGGCAGAGTTAAGGCCATACGGCCTTCTCTAACACTCAACCAGGAGTAAAACTATATTACAAAAACACTACAAATTTACAAAGTACACTTCAATTTTACACACAAAACTGAATAAGATAATAATAGTAATAAAAATAATAATAATAATAATAATAATAATAATAATAATAATAATAATAATAAAATGTAAACAACAAGTAAGTAGAAATCAGACATAATATATAACATACAAATAGAAAGAAAAGAGCATAATAAAATGTGAACAGCAGGTCAAAATAAATGAGACATACAAAGTATAAAAAATAAGACAATTATTGATAATGATAATAATAATAATAATAATAATAATAATAATAATAATAATAATAATAATAATAGTAGTAGTAGTAATAAAATAGTGCAGTACAAAGCATACAATGAATACAATATTTTTAAGTACACACAGTAAGGAAAATTATGATTATAATATATAGCTGAACTTATCACATTATAGATATACCATTATCGGAAAATATGAAAACAAAAATATAAAATAAGCTGTATAAAAAGTAAGCTGTATAGCAACAAATGGCTCTTCTAGATGCATTGACATATTGGCGTATTCAAAGACCACCAAACATGGCTTCATAATAGATTCTACAATTAGATATGAATGGAGCGTTGACTAGCCTGAAGAAGTTAACTAAGAAAAGAAAGACATTTATGAACCAATTATTGAGTACTTTAAAGAAAAATATCATCTTAAACACACAGACGTGATTGATCTTTTTATTGGGGTCCATAGTGTTATTCCAAAATTCTTTAATACGTTTAGGAAACATTTTTTTATCTAAATCTTTAATAGATGACATTGTCACAATAGTTTTGAAAAAATCATGTCAAATTTTAAATAATCATTTACACTCTTAAGATATATTTTAATTAGATTTCAGTATACATATCAATTTCTTTTTCTTTTCTTCTTAATCTACTCTACATTTATATTTGTAAATCATAGGTCAGTATACTGAGGCTTATGAGTCTATCTCCGCTGGGAGGCAGTTTGTAATAAACAATAAAATTATTATTATTATTATTATTATTATTATTATTATTATTATTATTATTATTACTATTATTATTATTATTATTATTATTATTATTATTATTATTATTATTATTATTATTATTATTATTATTATTCGCTGAGCTGCATGCATTGTATTCTTCACCTGACATAATTAGGAACATTAAATCCAGACGTTTGAGATGGGCAGGGCATGTAGCACGTATGGGCAAATCCAGAAATGCATATAGAGTGTTAGTTGGGAAGTCAGAGGGGAAAAGACCTTTAGGGAGGCCGAGACGTAGATGGGAAGATAATATTAAAATGGATTTGAGGGAGGTGGGATATGATGATACAGACTGGATTAATCTTGCTCAGGATAGGGACCAATGGCGGGCTTATGTGAGGGTAGCAATGAACCTCCGGGTTCCTTAAAAGCCAGTAAGTAAGTATTATTATTATTATTATTATTATTATTATTATTATTAAAATGGAGCTTAAAGATTAAAAAAATGAGTTTTTGAACTGTTATTCTAATTCATTATTTATTGATGCAGAAAAAATAAACAAACAAACAAACAAAAATATGAACAATTTCAGCCATTTAGGATCAATCTTGGAGAGGGAATGAACATCGAATTGGAAATTGCTAAAAAGATTAATAATTGACAGAAAATACATCACATATTCATTATATATGAGGTCTCGCCTACCTCTCGAATTAATTGGTGATAATACACATTGGCTACTTCATAGTAGTCGTGTAATATTCAATGAGGTGGGCGAGACCTCATATATAATGAATATGTGATGTATTAACTGTTAGCAGTTATCACAAACTGTTGTTGAATACGGCCATAAAGTCATTTAAATTTGCGCTCCTGCATGTATGACTTACATTGTCTAAAGTGCAGGTAGTAAGGCCATAAAACATTACGAGAAGAGTTCGGCCGGCACTGTGGATCGTGTCCCGGCATAGCTCAGTTGGAAAGAGCACTCAGCGTGTAGAGCTGAGAGGTCCCGGGTTCGATTCCCGGTGCCAGAACGAATTTTTCTCGAATTAATTGGTGATAATTGACAGAAAGTATGTCCTGTGCAGACTGTACCTGCAAGTTCAACTCCTTCTCAGTCTCCTGTCGTTGCTTCTTCTCTGACTCCAGCTGCTGCTTCAGATCATCTAACTCTGAGTTTGCGTCAGACTTCCTGGTCTGCCCCCCCTCCCCTCCACCTCCACCCTCGTCCATTCTGTCGGCGTTCACATCCAGGCCAAGTTCCTTCTTCAAGTTCGTGTTCTCGTCGTACAGTGACAGGATGTTGTTCTTTGCAATAGCCAGATCTTCCTTCATCAGAGCATTCGTGGTTGTCAGAGTCTCAACTTTTGCCTGGAGGTTTGTAACAGTTGCACTAAAAAAGTGATACAAATTTTAATTTAAGATAGCAGCTCCCAACCTGAAGGTCACAAGTTAAAAATATATCACGCTTTTCAAATACAACAGAATCTCAATTGCCTATCATCAATTAACTGGCCTGCACTTTCCCTGATATTTTTTTCTGTATGTCCATTCCACAACACAATGAACACAACTGCCATACATGCCAAGAATTCAAATTTAAGGTAAGATTGCTAACTAGTGTCATTCAGATGATGCCTAAAGATACAACATTAGTTAGCTATATTATATGTTATAATTGGCACTACAATAGAACAATGTTTTGTTGTTGTTTTCTAATGCCAGAAGTTTGACAATAAAGTCATTTGACCTCTTGCACTCCAATATTTTTCAAAGATATTGTCATGGTCAGCCGCTGAAGCACAGATTTTGAGGTGTTCCACATCCATTTCTTGGTTTGAGTTGCACAATGGGCAGTTAGGGGACTGATATATTCCAATTCTATGCAGATGCTTGGCCAAACAGTCATGGCCTGTTGCCAATCTAAATGCAGCTACAGACAATTTGAGCAGTAAATCGGGAATCAACTGTGGATTATGACCCAGAGAGTTCCATTTTTTCCCTTGAGATTGTGTTATCAAATTTTGTTTGTTGAAGTCTAAGTATGTAGATTTAATAAGTCTTTTCACAGAGTAATAGGTAGATTTAGTGACAGGTCTGTAAGTAGCACAGCATTTGCTAAAGCATCTGCATTCTCGTTTCCCAGGATTCCACAATGGGATGGTATCCATTGGAATAATGTACAATACTGTATCAGTAACTTGCATCATTATACCATCTGCCCCACAATAAGACCCATACCCTAAATTTCTAACGACAAAATTTGGAACAATGTATTATGAGACCACGATACAAAAGGCTTCAAATAAGACCCATACCCGATTTTCAGAGCAATATTTTTTTGCAAAAAAAAAAAAAGTGTGGGTGATATTTGGTACTATACAGACTAAAACTCTGTTTTGTCAATAAACAAATAATAATAACTCTGCAACCAATGAAAATTGGACCCTTATATAAAGGATGAAGCAGTAATTAGGAGAGGGAGAGACCGATTTATTAGCGAAATGATATCCCCATATTTTTTTTGTTACATGTATTCGCGGGGATGTTCTGGCGACTTGGTTAGAATTAGCTTCCCACGCAGATGGTTCACATCCTGTCGTCACTTGTCAGAATCGGACAGATTTAGGGCCACCTTGGGCAGGGTTCTGCATTGACACTCGTCGAGGCGTAAAATCAGAGAGTTAGACTGGACCAGTGGGAAAGCAACTGCAAGCCCAGGATTTTCCAAAGAACGGGTTCTCCAAAATCGACAAACTAATTAGATGTTGTGGGAAATCCAAAGTCTAAATTTAGAGATGACGTGTTTCGCGCCCAATAAGAAGAGATCTTGGTCCAGCTTATGAGGTCACTTTGGACCAATAGGGAATAGATTTTAGGCCGGTTAAGTGACGTAGTTGTTAGCCAATAGGATAGGTAGTTTTAGCGTACGATAGGTTTTTATAAATAAGGGTGACGGGAGCGGAGACGCAGCACAACATCTCATCGTGTCGGCGGCCCTACATACAGGGCACAATCACAACTTCTTATCGTGTCGGCGGCCCTACATACAGGGCACAATAACTACTTCGTTTTGTGTCGACAGGACTACGACTTCTTTTCGTGTCGACGGCACGACACACTGAGTTTTTTTGGTGTCGGCGGCCCAACCTAATAGTCTTTCTTCTGGTGAAGACTCGATAGATAGAACGTTGCCATCGGTGAGACTACTCATCAACGTTTAGGAGCTTCGATCATAGTGTACTGGGCAGAGTATTGAATTTATAGTATCGGATAGAGCTTATTCAGAGCTGCCATAGAGTCGATACAGAAGTGCGACCAACGATTGTATTATAAGTCAGCCGGAAATACATACTCTAGGGTTTACCAAGTAAATACGACAATAAACTTATAGTTTGGAGTTTACACTGCCTTTTATATAAGTAGCCGGCTTGGTATTATTCCCGACATCATCCTACACCACAACCGTACCTTGGATACCCTGAGCGAATCTCACGCAATAACGACCACTTCTCCCTCAAGGAGTTAGTCTTACTGCAGCAACCTGAGAGATTACCACCTCAATTTATGCACGTTAGTCATCAATCATGTATATAAAAAGAAAAATTCATCTGGTTCTCAAGTAGTAATGTCGACTAATGGAACTGATTGTGAGGACAGGTTTATTGCATGTTGTTACTTATTCTTTGTATTCTGTATCATGGATTCTGGAAGTTAAGTCTGATATTGCAAATAAGTTTTGTAGTGCTTCTCGGTATCTATTAGAAACCTTCAAAAGTGAAGAACATGCCAAAAAGTACGATGATAGATTTATATTGTCCTTCAAGTCTTCATTGCATATCATTCCTATCTTAAGATTGGGTATATTCCGTATTTTCTCGAATACCCCGTGCAGTTTTGTCCCGAAATATACAAGTAAAAAATACAGGTGCGTGGCTTATTCGAAAGAAATTGGCAACATTGTCCGATTTTTCTCCTGTGCAACTCTTAAGGTGGTAGCGCGAGACTTTATCTTTTCATGTGGGTATTTCAATTGTTTACACTGTTAAATGGCGTTTGGATTAATAGTACATGTGTTAAAATCAAGTTAAAGTATTATAAGTGTCTAGTTTGTGCGTTTTGCATTTTCAATTCCGAAAATGAAAAAATACCACTAACAATTGTGATCCTTTACTTGAAGTAAAAAAACTAAAATTATCAAAGATGCAGAGGAACATGAAAATCATGATACATGCTATTAATATTGCAGGATATCGTGTAAATGGCTGATTAAGCTACACATCTGATAAGCATGCAATACATGCGCAGAGGATGGGTTTGAAATGAGTCCTGTTCTAGGATAATAGTACATTATGCAACGAGCCTATAATGGTAGTAATTAAGACGCGAGTATGTTTATTTATGAAGCGAGCGCGAGTTTCATAATTTTCATACGAGCATCTTAATTACCATTATAGGCAAGTTTCATACGACTTTTTATGCTCGACCATATTTCTAACTTGAAATTACTCATAAGTATTCATGTTATGCTTATCTAAGTGAAGAGCGGAACTGATCTTCTAAATTGTGAGATGTGCGCAGACGCGAAAGTATTTATTTTTTCCGAGGAATGAATGTCATTGACCTTGATATAATCTAGAGAATAACATGAACATTAATCTTGATATTACTTAGAAATTGATTTAGAATTGAAAAACGAGATGAGAAATTGAATTTATTTGAATATTATTTACAATTAACGCTAATTATTATAGTAACAGAACATAACCTTCTGCGACAGTATTGGATTTCCAGCCTCCGTGACGTTTCGCTAATTCTCTTTCGATTGCATATCCGAGAATAATCGATACTTGCGGTTTTATAATGCTACAATGGTGATTTCTCATTGGCTGAACAACTGTACTATAATGAATAGGTGTACTTTAATGAGGTGCATTAAAGGGCTACTACCAGGTGTATAATTACTACATTTCGGCATTGTCGAGCATGAGATTTATTTACTTATTGTTAACTGAATTGTATTTGTGTTTAATTGTTTTTAATTTGTCGTGAATACATTTGTTGAAAGTTTCAATTTTGTAATTTGCATTTTTTTCTTTTCCTTGCCTTTCAAAAGTAGGGTGTGTGGCTTAAACAAGGGTGCAGGGTATTCGAAAAAATAAGGTAGGGTACTTGCTTTGACACAAAACTAAACTGAAAAGTTTGAGCTTATGGAGTTTCTAATTTTATGCCGTAATGGTTTCATTTACCTGAATATATTGAGGATGAAGATATTTAAGGAAAGATTTCTTAACTTCCATGTGAATTTAATGCTTATATTTAATTTTGTATTACAAATTAATTTCATAAGGTAGGGAAAACCATTCGTACACAAAATCATCATCATCATTATCATCATCATCATCATCATCATCATCCTTCACGAATTAGGTCTCTGTAGACCTGTTTCAGCCACATCTAGCAGTCTTCTTAAAGGTCTTCCTGGTCGACGATGTCCTCTAGGTTTATACTGCATCATAATTTTTGGGATTCTTGAATTTTCCATTCTTCTTATATGATCTAGCCAATTGAATTTGTATCTGTTGATTTTTTCTTCTACTGATTCTACTTCTAATTGCTCTAAAATTTCTTCATTCCTTTTTCGGTCTAAAAGAGTATAACTTGCTGTCCTGAAAATTTCATTTCCGTTGCTTTGATTCTGTTCATGTCTTTTTTTCTTTAACGTCCAAATCTCGCTTCCGTATAAAAGGGAGGGTAATGCTAGTGTATTATATATTTTATTCTTGTAGATTTTTGTACTAATTTAGCTTTTAATGTAGTGTTTATTATTCCTAGAATTTGTGTAAATTTGGTAATTTTCTTGTTCACATCTTTTTCATTTTGATAAGATATTTCACAACCCAGATAACTGAAATTTTGTACTTGTTCGTACACAAAATACCTACTTTAAATGCCTGTTGAGCTCCTCAATGTAGTTCTTTTGATCCAGGACTGTTGTCATGTTGTCGTGGTCCAGATCATCCTCTGAAGATTCACTGCACTGGTTGCTGGACCTCAAGTAAAGTGAGAAATCTATTACACCTTGCTGGCAGTCCAAGTCCTCCTCCTGTGTAACGAAAACACATAAACCATGCTCAGATATAACAAATGTATTAACTTAAATTTTGCTGAATGATTCTGAAAATTATTCCTTGCAGACCAATGACACTTTCATACTGTCTTTTTCAGGGGAGCAGAGAATGAAACAGTAAGGTGAGAGGGGAACTTGATGAAGTTAATTAGAATTAGAATACTACGGTATTAAAGGCATAGCACACCAGTGGTTTGAGTCATATCTTCTAAACAGAAAACAAAAAGTTGAAATCAACGCATTCACCAACTCCTTTAAATCTGCGTAATTTTTGGTCCTAGCAAAGCCATGATGCATGAAAAATATTGTAGAATATGCGAGAATAATAATTATTCAGTTGTCGAATATGCATAATTATCATTATGCTACCGATTCTTATTGAAGTTGCAATATAATATAGATACTGTGACGGCAGGCCAGAATATTCTGATCGCGTCGGGAATGGCGTGCAGAAAGGAAGGCGTGGGAGGAAGCGGAGCTCGGGCTTTGGTGGACGTTGGGCGCGGCGCAGAGCAAGGGGAAGAAGGCTTCGGGACAGCGTGGCGGATGCGGCGGAGAGAGCAGGGGAAACGTCTGGAAACAGATTGTTATGGAGGTCCAGAAGTTTCGCGATGCAGAACATTCTAGACGATGGTGGTAAATAAATAACACCATGAGTTGCGACGAGAAGTCAGTTAGTTAGTCAGCTGCGAGAGAGCTAGTTAATCTTGTCTTGGACAGCGGAGACGTATCCAGAGTATCTGAGTTCGAGGTGCAGTGAACTTGAGTCCGTAATTGTGGCAGTGTCCTGGCGAAGGCAACACGTCCGGAGGTCTTGAGTTCGACGTGCAGTGAACTTGAGTAGGTCCGTAACTGTGGCAGCGTCCAGGCGAGTGAGGCGTATCCGGAAGTCTTGGGTTCGAAGTGCAGTGAACTGTATCTAGAAGTCTTGGGTTCGAAGTGCAGTGAACTGTATCCAGAAGTAATGGGTTCGAAGTGCAGTGAACTGTATCTGGAAAGCTTGGGTTCGACGTACAGTGAACTTGGTGAGTTAGAAGAACTAGCCAAGGAGAACGAACTATGAACTGAGAACTGACAGTTTTGTTTTGTTCATAGTGCTTTGTGAACATTAGTTGAAATTAGGAGTACATTGTTGTTCTTCTCAATAATACACGTGAACTGTCATTGTCGTTCTGTGGAGTACAATAACGACTACTGTGCTGCTGTGTTGAGTGGAATACCCATTGTTGACGGGTGTGTGGTTAAATTTAGAAATAAAAGTCACATTGTTGTAGGGTGAATTAAAGAGAATAAAAGTTGCAATATACAGTATAACCTAACTTAGGTACAGTATCTGTTCCATAATATGGGTCACAATTTGTAGGCAAATTTAATCAATTTTCGGTTTAACGATATTTCACTACAACGAAAATAATTACAGTACCCCATAGAGTTCGTTATACTAACACGTTCACATACACAATATTTACCTTAACACACAAATTGCAGTCTATGACATTCAGTCCTACTAGAAGCCCCATGATGATGATCGCCTCGTCACTCATCATGAGAGCATCAGGTTCGAAGTATTCAGACAGAAGGTCGTCTTTGTGGTCTATCAGGATCTTTAAGTAATCAGCCAACTTCTTCTGCATAAGAGCAAGCCTCAGCCACGCTCGTGCTCTACCCATGTGAGTCCTGAAAAACAGGCACATGTTATGATGTAAATGCAGAGTTTATTTAGTGCAGGAATCTTCTGCATTGTCACAAAATCTGGAGCTGTTACCCAAATGGTCAAAGAGGGGCACAACAGAATATGACAATATTATTTTGACCAGTGTGAGTTTCAAAATATGTACAGATTATAAACAGCTAGCTTTGACTTCCAATTTTGAGTTTTCATAGTATTCTGCCTAGAGTCGACGGCAATTCGGAAGGCGGTAGTCTGCTAGCGTTTGCGTCGAGAGAGACAGATAGAGAGAGCAAGGCAGCGTACAACATTGCCACATCGTACTTCACGAGCACATGCAATACAAATAGCGCAGGAGAGAATTGAAATTATCAAAATACAATAATGACCTTAGCCGTTGATTACTGTAAGCATGACAACAAACAAACCCTCTTTCCTGCACTGACAATATTCTTTGCACGGTTCTCAATCCCACAACACATGCTTCTGCAGTCGTTTCTTGCACGTTGGCATCAAGATGGCTGGCAGCATTCTGCTCGTTAACGTTTTTAAAATAATTATACACCTTAAACACTATTTTTCGCGCCTGCCTGTGTAATACTTGTCTTTTTACAGTCTCTTCTTCCATTTATTTACCTTACACACACACAGTAAATGTTAGTTTTACTTATTCAGTGTATTGAAACACTCGCATGTGAACAAATGAACTCGGGAAGTGCTTGTTGTAGACTGATTCTGATTGGTTCTACTGTACAAGCTTGTGACGTCACATACTAGAAATGCTATGGCGCATAGAGAAGCTAACTGCCTTCTGAAATGCCGTCTAGTCTAGTCAAGTTTAATTGAATCGCTTTTTAAGAAGCACCGTAAGTCACGAAACACAAAATTTTAGGGAATTACGAAAAACTGTTTACATTTTACAAGAAACACATGAGCAAAGAATTGCAATATTCTAAATTTAATGGTTTCGTATGAACATATGCTAATTTCTATGTGAAATGGTTTGACTTACCGATATATGTATTTTCTCATAATAACGATAGAAATTTGACAAATATATGAGTAGCTTAATATCAAAGACGGACATCTGTCTTCTCCATAGTTTTGATCTAGAGGCAATTTTTTAATTCACAGCGTTCTTCGTAATATTTAACACAATTTATTTTATAAATATAGTGTTAGAGTTTGCATATGGTTTCACTATAACTTGAAACAGCATGAAAAATTGTATAAAAACCACAGCTATCTGAATTTCGATTGAGGTCAGATGTCCGTCTTTGATATTAAGCTACTCATATAAAAATTCCTTTATTGAGACATCAGTTCACCATAGAGGTCCGGATAAAATGAAACAATAATTTTACAATCATCACGCCAGAGAAAAATAATAAAAAATTACAATGTAAATTAACAATGAAATTTAGAGATTAGATAAATGGTTATACAATATTCTTACTGAGCCCTTTATTTTATATAAACCGAGACTTCTCTGTACAAAATAAACGAAAATGTAGATCAAAAAGGATACCAAGTTTATCTCCAAAATCAGTATTTGAAAGACTACTTCAAGATTTTTACTTAATGATAACTATATTTTCATTTCGAAAATTTCCATCTTGAATAATTTCAGATGTTCAGGGGACAAGATTTTGAGAAAAACATGTCGACTTAGTTTTCGAGAGGAAGTTCAAAACCACTGCTGATTGGATTTTTTATTCCATCACTTCACTCCCACCCACCTCCACTTTCAAATTTCACCCCCTATCTTAGTAGTAGTAGTAGTATTTATTTATTTAACCTGGTAGAGATAAGGCCGTCAGGCCTTCTCTGCCCTCTACCAGGAGATTCCAACTACAATATCAACAATAAAATTACAATTAGTATTAAATTTACAATTACAATTACAAATAATATTACAGTTAGTATTAAATTTACAATTAAAATAAAATCAAAGTACGAAAGCTAGATAATTTATCATAGAGAAACAAAGAATATTTTATATTTACTGAATTACAAATTAAATCTAGAATAACAAAATTGTATAGTGATGAAATTACTGAATATTGAAATATTTTGTCATAGATTAAAGAAACTATTTACAAGTAATCAATTACTGACCAAGTGCCTAGTAAGTTTTCGTTTGAATTCAATTTTATTTCGACAGTCCCTGATGCTTGCAGGTATCTTCAGATACATCATTTTAAAGGGGATAATAAACTCCATCCGCGAGCAAAAAAAAAAAAAAAAAAATCATCCGTTTCTGAAATAGAGCCAGGAAATGTATCACTCAATGAACTAAATTTCAGTTGATATTAGACTGTATTATGAATATACTATGCTATTACTGTGCGTAACCTATACTAATAATAAATCTGTAGCTGAAAATTTTTTACGGTAATTTTTGATTTTACAAAAATAATTGGTCCTAACACATATAATTAACCGCCCTGAAACGAAAATCGCTTTTTTGAAATTTTTGTTTGCATGTCTGTCTGGATGTTTGTTACATTTTCACGCGATAATGGCTGAACCGATTTATATGAAAATTGGAATATAAATTAAGTTCGTTGTAACTTAGAATTTAGGCTATATGGCATTCAAAATATTTTATTTAAAACGGTGGGTTATAAGGAGTTTCAATTAAATAAATCGAAATATCTCCTTATTATTAATTTTCATGAAAAATATTACATAACAAAAGTTTCTTTAAAAATAATTTCCGATAAGTTTTATTCTATACAAAATTTTGATAGGACTGATATTTAATGGGATAAATGAGTTTCAAAATTACAATAACACCATCTAAGGCGGTGTAATAAAGTAAAAAACAAATGACTTCGTCTATAAGGGGCCTTGGACAACAACAATCGAAAGCTATGAAAAATAGCCTACAGAGAATGTTTCTGTGTTTGTATGAAGTAATATCGGAAGCTAAATTAACCGATTTGTATAATTAATTATTATTTCACCATTGGAAAGTGTAGTTTCTCTAGATGGACATAATGCTATAATGTTATTACAGTAACTTCTGAGTGAATCGAGGACAGGTAAGATTAAAATAGCTTCTTATGCACAGAAAACTTGATAGGCTATTCTGTACATTCGTTTCCTGTATTTCCTAAAATAATTTTTATGACCAAATGAGTGGTCTCTGGATCAAAATGATCGCATTTTAATTTTTTAATTCAATTTAAATTAAGTAACATATTAAACGATTTATCCTTCTATCAAACACGAATGTTCCCTGGATCAAATGTCCTATTTTAATTATGTAATTACTTTATATTTATTTCTAACGGGTGCAGTGGAGCGCACGGTACGGCTAGTAGGAAATAAATCTATAAATGAATACAATATAATATTTTATTACTCAGTCAATGACAAATCAATGTAAAATAATGACATATTATATAGTCATTAAGTTTATATACATGAATTACAAAATTGCGAACGTTTTCGCCTATTCAGGCATCCTCAGGCATAGTTATACAATATCTCAATGTCAAATACGTAGCTATTGGTGGTGAGTACTATTTCCATCATGTTTTCTAAGGAAATAAATCTGTTGTTTCTCTGGTATGTTGTCGTGAAATGGTCCAGTGGTTTCTTTTTTTAAGTTTGTTTATACACGCTTTAATATCTTAGGTCATATCGCATGTGTAGTCAACTATTATTGTGATTCTGTTTCTATTGTCATTTGTTAAAAATGGCTTGCATTCATTTTTCATCCCTAACCATATTATTGCTATTCATATCAATGATACATTTCTGACTCTATCTCAGAAATGGATAGACCGAATTAATTTAATTTTATTTCTTTTTTTTGTATCATAAAACAAACACTGAGAAATGCTGCTCTAACTGAAAACATTTGAAGTGCCATCAACCACTTTTTTATTGCTTACCTAACAGTTGGAAGATCTCTAACACTAGCAGTGATGTCTTGTGCTTCAATGGTAAACTTTTCGACACATTGCAAAATGTCCCAGAGTTCTTTCTTGGGACCCAGGAGGCCCTGCAATGATATAAATGATTTAACTCAATGTTAAATAGTAACAGATGTTACAAAAGCAGCAAGATATATTAAAGCAATGCTTTCAAGAGTACAGAAACAGATAATTCATAATTATGAAAGAATTAATCAATTAATTGATCAACCAATATTCGCCTACGTAACTTCTAATCGTTAAATAACAATATTTAATTTTTATATTGACACTACTGGGTCATGACAAATATTCCGAAGGGACAAATGTAGCCCATAGGCCACAAGTTATTCACTGCCAATCTAGATTATAGGTGTATAAACACACAAAGGAGACACTCAACCTTCTGCATTTTGGCCTATAGCAACAAGAGAGGCCCAGCACTTACAGCAATTGACGGAAGGAAATCATATCATTGTATTGTATTGTATTTATTAACATTCCATGGTATTCATACATGCTTACAGCTAGAATATGGAACAAGTCAAAAAACTTAATACTATTATAAAGTCTTAATTTATAGTCACACTCTAGACGAAATATATACAGACGAGATTTACAATATAGTCTACTAGTACAACACATAGTTTTAGTATCAATTTCATGAAGTGTTATTGAATGTCATGAATTCACCTACAGAATAGAAGGCGTGAGAAATTAGGTACTTCTTTAATTTGGCCCTAAATAATTTTATGTTTTGAGTTTCATTTTTTATATCGATAGGGAGGCTATTAAAAATTTTTTTAGGCACTCCTTTTTGATAGCACGATAGACTTGCCGATGGAGTATGAAAGTCATTTTTTGACATGTATTTATGCTATGAACTGTTGAATTAGTTACAAAGTTTTCACGATTACATACGAGGAAGATTATTAATGAAAAGATATACTGACAAGCCATGGGCATTATTTGTAGTTTTTTAAAATAGTCCTACACGATTCCCTAGATTTGGCACCTACTATTATTCTAATTACTCTTTTTGTAATAGAAATATATTGTTACTATCTGTGGAATTTCCCAGAATATTATTCCAAAACTCATTACCGAGTGGAAGTATGCAAAGTATATTGTTTTTAAGGTAAGTCAAGCAGTAAGAGAAAATCTCACACTGACATATGATATAATCGAACTGTCATTACAACCGAATTACATGAAGTATCTAACTTTCAAAACTATCGGGTTATTCATCAAAATTAATAAATCAACTAGAAAAGAGACGAACTGACTGGTGACCAGTGGTGTAAACAGAATTGTCAGGAGGGGATCATTATTAAAATTGTTTATAATTTACATTATCGGTATTTTAAATGTTGTGTATTATTATTATTATTATTATTATTATTATTATTTAAAATATGAACTGTCGAACACACAAAACATTAATCGAACATTTCACAATTAAGTCAGGACACGATCACAACACTCCTCAATATTATCCATTCCCTCCCACCGAACATCCTCATATTCATCTTCTTTCACTGTGGCTGTTCCTCGACTTTGGAATTCCCTACCGAGTAATGTCAGGGACTGTCAGATATCAAACCAATTTAAGAATAGCCAAACGAAATATTTTTCTAACAATTCTTGTTAACAATAATAGCTGTTTCAGGTTTCTCAATGTTTAATGGTTTTATATATATATATATGTAGCTCAGTTGGTAGAGTAGCTGGTTACGGACTGGAAGGTCCGGGGTTCGATCCCAGGTGGTGACAGGATTTTTCTCGTTGCCAAACTTTCAGAACGGCCCCGAGGTTCACTCAGCCTCCTATAAAATTGAGTACCGGGTCTTTCCCGGGGTAAAAGCCGGTCAGAGCGTGGTGCCGACCACACCACCTCATTCTAGTGCCGAGGTCATGGAAAGCATGGGGCTCTACCTCCATGCCCCCAAGTGCCTTCATGGCATGTTACGGGGATACCTTTACCTTTTTATATATATATATATATATCACAGATAAATATCTAAATTATCTCATTATTATTATTATTATTATTATTATTATTATTATTATTATTATTATTATTATTATTGCCTGCCATCATTTTAAATTGCCATCATTTTAAATTGCCATCATTTTAATTATCTCACTGAACTAATTTTAATAATATTATTTGTGCTATTTATTTTGTTGCATTTTGGTCAATTGAGTAATGTATACTATTATAATGATTGTATTTTCATCTCATTGCCATTTTCTATCATTCATTCTCATCATCATTTGTTGTTTTGTTTCGTTTTGTACCTGTGCTAAACTGTAATTGGCCTTGTGCTGTTGTTTCGCACATTAATATTCTAAATAAATAAATTATTATAACTATTTCTTACCAGTGTTTATTATAGTCACACTAACATTACTTATCCAACTTTCATTATTTACTTTCATGTTGTCTTATGGTCTAGATATTAATATAATAATTATGTAAGCAATTGTATTCAATTAGAATTAGAGTCTGGCTGGGCGGAAGAGAAGGCCTACTGGCCTTAGCTCTGCCAGATTAAATAAATAAATAATAATAATAATAATAATAATAATAATAATAATAATAATAATAATATTATTATTATTATTATTATTATTATTATTATTATTATTATTATTAGAATTCAAACTAATGAACAAGTGAATACCCTCTTAAAGTGAGTTTAAAATCGACAATGCACAACATTTAACATCTGCACTGCAGAACTGTCAACAACCTTTTAAATACCTATCTTTCACAACAAGTTGAATTTCATATTGTGTCGACTTCATTTTATTACAAGGTCGGTAACAGGCAGTAGGTCTCACAGCATTGTTATAATTCGAACGTGCCGCAGCACCAAGCACAGGAATTATATTGTAGGAGGGATAGGAGGATATGTCGATGTAGATTTTGTTACTCTGACAGTGAAAAATTAGAGAAGGGAAAACGATTATGGATAAAAAAAATATTCAAATCTAAATACAGTATGAATTTTTTTTTAAGTTCAAGGGGGGTTCAAACCCAGTAATCCAGCCCCCTCCCCATTGCGTACGCCCCTGTTTCTGACTGTTACTGAAGAAATTAGGATAATCTTAAAAAAGTGTGAGAGAAAATCTCATATAGTGAACACTCACAGGTTAATATGTTTCATTTATTTATTTATTTATTTTGCACCATGAGGTATAATTTCACATACAATGATCCAGAAGTAACTATGGTAACGATATGGCAAGAAATGTTATGTTAATGAATGTGTAAAATATAATAGTAAGATTCAAATAATTGTTACAGTCAAAAGTCAGTAAATAAACAAAAACGTTATTTGTCCTTTTAAATGCGAGGTTAATACTGTGGAATTCCTCGGAGGATTGGAAAATCTATAGCTGACTCTTGGGACAGAGGCATGAGTCATCCGATTATGAAGAGTAATTACAGTGAAATATCATACGAGTATAATGAACTCTAATTAACCAAGTAAACTGTTAGTATGCCCATTAATACTTCATTGTACATCTTTAAAATTTGATAGAGAGAAATCTTATTATAGATAAATTTGTCACGAACAAAATTTCGTGCAGGGTTTTGGCATGCCTGCCTTAGATGAACATTATAATTTCGTTTTACTGACATTTCACTGTATTAATTAAAATGTATGCTGGCTATAAAAAATAAACAATACCTTCTTTGGTTTCAATCCATGTCTTAAAACATGTTCCAGAACTATGAAGAAATGTTGCAAAGGCATACTATCGGAGTCCAACATGCGGCCATACTTCAGTGATGTTTCTATCAGCTCTTTTACAATTAGTTTTGATATGTTCACCAAATTGCTTCTTTCTATAATTACAGGATCTCGAGCTGAAATGAAAGAATTCAGTCACTAAAGATATACAACGTTTTAATTGAAGTGGAACTTGTTTCTGCAAAGAAAATTACAATTACAGTTATTTCAATAAAATTATCACAGTTCAACAGTAAAAAATCCAATTAAACTGCTATTACTGCCCACAGGTTAAGTAATGCTTCCCAGAAAGTGCAGAAATCAAATTAAAACCAAAATATCTACCAGATGACAAGATATTAGTCTCGGTAAACAACAGATTTCAATCCGGCCGACTTTTGGTTGTGGGGTTACCTTAAAGAACGAGTTTTCCTGACACATCCAACAACCCTACTGCAACTGAAAGATGCTATCTCGCAAGAAACTGCCAGTATTCTAAGACATTATATGCAAAATGCTGTGCATGGTGTCACAGACAGAATACTGTACGTTGAAATAGAGAATGGTGGACATCTTCCCAATGTTTTGTAAACCCTGTTCTTTGCCCAGCACTGTGATGTTTTTGTTTTTCCCTATCTCAAATATTATAATATTTATAGGGTTTAATGTTTGAACTGACTTCTGAAATACTCTATATACTATACGTAATGAAGATGACGTTCAACACGGCGCACCGTGTAGATACAAAATCTGCATGCATCTTAATTGAATGTTCGTTCTCAACTTGATTCTTTCATTATTCTCTCCAGATTGCATACATAGTAAACGCATGTAAAATTTAACCATGTAGATGCACCGGTGAAACGAGCGTTGAGCGACTTCCGCCGATTTTGGAATAGACAACGACGCACTTGAAATGCCAACATAGAAAACAAAAATTCACACTCAATCGCTTTCACCTTCATCTTGACGGGATAACAAAAGCCTAAACTAACCTAAGTGTGTCGGTGTCTATTCCAAAATCGGCGGAAGTCGCTTAACGCTCGTTTAACCTAAAATTATATTCATCTTCCGAATTTAATTCGCAATAAAATATATCATTATCACCTTCCAAATCACTCATGATTAGGGTTGCCATACGCCGCGGATTTCGCGGACAGTCCGCGATTTTATAGTGTAAAAGAAAATCCGAGTCGAAAAGACGAAAGTCCGCAATTTTGAATGCAGTCACACAGAAATCTGGAAAACTGTAATAACATTTGTAGGATAGTGTCAAAATGATATCCAAATGTTGCAAGATAACTGAATGAGAATCTTCTCTCTGACCAGATCAAATTGAAATATTTTGTATCGGACAATAAAGAGAAAAATTCGAAATATAATACTTTCACACAAAATGTGGTTAAACCTTTTTCACAGCTGTTTTTCTGTGGAGCGTACTCAGAATTGCTGAAAATTGTAGAATTTTATTTCTCTGTACTTGGGCATAATGTCGACGTTGAAAGATTATTTTCTTTGATGAAGACTCGGTGGACAGAAGAAAGAAAGCAAAAGATTATCACTGAAGTGAGACAGTATAATAAAAAATCTAAACTGAAGTGAATTTCACAAAAACATTCAGAAACAAAGTTATTTATTCTGTTCACAGTTCTGAGAAGTAGGTAAGAGTGATACTGTGCTGGTGACATACAGAATTCAACGTCTGTCGCTAAAATAAATGGTAATAATATAATGCCCATGCCATTCTCATTATCTGAAAAATGTAACAAACCTCCTACATCTATATTAAGCATTAAATTGTCCATTTTGAATCTTTCGTACACCACTTTTAACACTTGAATATAAATAATTGATGAACTAGTGGACTTACTCGTGTTAAATATGTAATATTTTTCCGGCTTACAGCTGTTTCAGTGCATCACGCACCATCATCAGAGCCTACTCTGATGATGGTGCGTGATGCACTGAACAGCTGTAAGCCGGAAAAATATTACATATTTAACACGAGTAAGTCCACTAGTTCATCAATTATTTTCATTAAATTGTCTTATACAGTGTAAATGTCCGATTTAAGGAGTCCTCTGAAGTTAAGTATTTAGGCATAATTTTCGACAATCATTTAAAATGGAACCAACACATTAATTACCTTCGTAATAAATTACGTAAAATAATATATTTTGTTTTATTGAGGAATTACTTGTCAATAAGTTCATTACGCACAATACACTTAACTTTATTTCAATCGGTAATTATGTAATGGAATTATAGGATGGGGTAGCTTATTTAAATCCAATTTTAATCCACTTTATTACAGAAGAAAATAATTAAAATATGTCTTCATAAACCTATTGATTTTCCAAATCAAAAATTGTTTCTAGACTTTAATGTTCTTAAAATAAGACAACTTTATTATATTGTATTAATAAAATTCATACATAAAAATCAAAATAATTTTGAACTGTATTCTCATAGTTATGAAACAAAAGGTATGAATTCTTTAAGACTGTTTGAACCAAAATGCAACACTGCTACAGTATGTAATCACAGTAGTAATTTAGGCCCAAGAATATATAACGAATTTATATTTAAATATCCTAATCTTGTCAATTCTAATAGTTCTAGTATTAAAGTTAAAAAGTTATATATGGATTTTATAAAAATTGAAAACTTGTAAATTTAAATTTATATATTCTTATTGCGTAGTAGACTTAAGACTTCTTAATTTCAATTCAGAAATCCGTCCCTGAGCACGAGTTCTACTCTTTCAGGGACGAGCTAAAGTTTTTCTGTATATATTATATTTTACGTTACAATTATTAGCAAAATAAATAAATACATAAATAAATAAGAAAGTAATAGATAAGTATATGACTGAAGTATCCAATCGTGTCCATAATAAGTAAATAAGCGAGACTGACGTATAGTAAATAAATCATGATGCAGTAAAACCTCGTTAATCCGGATTAATTGGGGGGATAAGATGACCGGTTTAACTAAAGTCCGGATTAACTGGAATAACCTACAAGGACAGTAGAAACTGCATTAAAACTCCGTTTATAGCAACAAAACACGTTTATTATGGTGTATTTAAAGGGCACAGGTCTAAATATACTATACAGTATAGTAAAATGTAAAGCAATACATACAATACAGTACATACGTGATACCCATAATAAAATTACGGTGATATTACCCTACGAACCTGCCTCTGCATCACTCGAAACTCTTACTGCGGAAGTTGGTTTGAAGTACATGTAGGCCTAAGTTTTAAAACAAGGTTATTTAATTTTTCCAAACTCCTTGTTTTTTTTTTCCCTGTCCGGATTAAGCGAAGTCCAGCTTATCGGGGTCAGGATTTACGAGATTTTACTGTAGGTATTTAGTGTCCATATTAAATACAACGTAAGTTTCTTAGAAATTCATACGTTTCCTGTTGTCGGTAGAATTGACGTGTCAATCATGTCCAGGTTTTGTGTTTTTTTCATTATGGAAACCCTACTCATAATCGATTATTTTTTAATTTAAGCTGCCTGTCTCGAAGCGTTTTAAAGGTACGGTCACACGTCGCTACTTTTGCAGCGATGCAGTACAAAAAAACTGCGCAACTCTCGTACTGCGACGTGTGAACAACGGTGCAACCCGAAAAGTAGCAGCTGCCGAACCTGCTGCCCGCTACTTTTCCATGCTGCGCGCAGCTTAAAAGTAGCGACGTGTGAACAGGGTTCTCAGGGTTGCAGCCGCAGCATTTTGATATCGGTTTTGTTGAAACTTTTGCTGCGGTTGCAACCAGTGTTACCACCCAAATGTGCCAATGATACTTTTATTGTTCGGATATATTTTAATGTTAAATGTGATGAAAATAAATTATTTGTAACAGTTATTAAATACACAACACAGTCTGAGCATAATTGCTGACGATATAATTCATTTTTTTTTTTTTTTTTTTTTAATTTTCCGTAGCATAGTTCCAAACAGGAGGGTTGCCAACATTGATTACGTGAATATATTGTTGGTTATCATTTAAGTATATAGGCGTTTAAAAAAAAATAATGTCAATTTCTGAATACCAGATACGACAGAAAAGCAAATAATAGATAAGGAAGCTTTCGCATGAGTTTCTTAATAATCCGAACATAACCACAAAATGTATATTGAGAAGTCAACACGGCGATGGAAACCTGCAGCATGACTGCGGCTGCAAAAGTAGCGCCTTGTGTGTGAACAGACTCGCAACCTCCAGTTGCAACTTTTGCAGCACTCGGGTTGCGCAGCACGAAAAGTAGCGTGCAGCGCGCTACTTTTGGCTTACGTGTGAACACGACACGCAGCTTTTGCAGCTGCAGTACAAAAGTTGCGCTGCAAAAGTAGCGATGTCTGACCGTACCTTAAGTTTAACCTCAGATTAAACCATCGGCGCATGCGTCAGTTCAGAATTCCCAGTTCCTGCTCTTAATAGAGAACCAGTTTCACTCTTTCCGAATGAGTTCCAAAGCAGACTGAACAGGAAGCTTGGAGTTAAGAATCTATTCTGAATCAGTTAAAGTCATGCTGGAACGCACAATGAGTCACTGCGCATGAGCACGCAATTTGGAATCGATTCTGAACCATGCTGGAACAAACCTCATTTTAACATAATTTGGAATTCCCGATCTACCTGTATTTTCGTCTCTGAACCTGTGCCTCTTAAGACTGTCTCTGAGCCTGAAAAAGTGTTCTTGAGGGCAAAGTTTTCAAAGTTGAGGGATTATAGGCACTGAAATACGCATATATATGCACACACGGACCTATTCTAATTAAATCTTAAACACGAATTTTGTACACGAGAAAACAGAGTAACGCACATTATTTACGACAGCTCCAGTTTACACAATCTTAAATTATTACCAACACTATCATTACAATTTTATTATAAACATAATCAAAGCTGTGGTTTATGTTATGACCTCGTATGAAACAAAAGCTTGTTATGACATAAATAATATAATTTATGCATAAAATGTATTTTAAAAGAAATCTCATCGTAATCATTTAAAATTTCGGAAGTTACAATTTCAGAATACCTTGTAATTAGCCTATTTTATGTCGTTTTTAACCGTTTATTGTTATGGTTACTATAGAAATAGTTTTATTTGCTCGTTGTCATTTATTAGAAATACGAATAGTTGAATATCGCGCTCGCAATATTGAACAATGACGTCATGTTAGATGTTATTGTAATCGTGGCTAACGAGAAATACAGGCTTGGGTACGAATCGGAGTCACGTAGGCCTAATTATCATGGCCATCTTGACAATCGCCTAATATAAATAGCCTACATGTTCAAAGTTCTAAAAAAAAAACAAAGGAATTGCTATATTAAACTCATGTTAAACGTGCATTTACATATAAACTTGTTCAAAGTTGGCCATGTTATGACTCACGTTTCCCTAGCAATGAAGTATTTATTTACTGTACCGGTATATAATAGTTTGATATATTGATTGATTGATTTATTGATATAGTTCACAAGTACAAAACTTAATAATATAACAAAAGATCTATAAACAAATGTAGTTCTACATACTAAATATACAATTTCCTAGACTTATTATTTTAAAGCAAATCTCAATAATTTATTGGTTCAAACTTGCACTTACGTCTGGTAGTTTGATATATTGTGAAATCAGTGTTGTGTTTGTTTCTGCCATTATGATTCTCACAACAGAGGAGAAGGTGTTTATCGTCGAGCAATATTGCCTGTCATACGGAGTAGAACATCAGAATGGACCAACTTTGCTTCACGTTAAAGGACGGTATCAGGATCCATATGCAACATATGTTTTCAGATGAAAGCCATATTTACCTTGATGGCTACATCAACCGACAAACAACTCGTTTTTCAGGGTTTGAATGGCCTGATGTTATACAGAAACCACTGCACAGTACGCGGGTTACGATTTGGTGTGCCGTGTCCCGTCATTGGGTCGTTATTTAGTAGTAGTATTTATTTATTTAACCTGGTAGAGATAAGGAATGGAGAAAGTTACACAACGCAGAGCTGCACGCATTGTATACTTCACCTGACATAATTAGGAACATAAAATCCAGACGTTTGAGATGGGCAGGACATGTTGCACGTATGGGCGAATCCAGAAATGCATATAGAGTGTTAGTTGGGAGGCCGGAGGGAAAAAGACCTTTGGGGAGGCCGAGACGTAGATGGGAAGATAATATTAAAATGGATTTGAGGGAGGTAGGATATGATGGTAGAGACTGGATTATTCTTGCTCAGGATAGGGACCAATGGCGGGCTTATGCGAGGGCGGCAATGAACCTACGGGTTCCTTAAAAGCCAGTAAGTAAGGTAGAGATAAGGCCGTCAGGCCTTCTCTGCCCCTCTACCAGGGATTACAACTATATATAATATGAAGAATAAAATTACAATTAATATTAAATTTACAATTACAATTACAATAAAAATTAAAGTACGACAAGATTACCTGATTAATGAAAGCTAGACATTTTATCATTGAAGTTAAGAACAAAGAATATTTTTGTATTTACTAAATTACAGATTAAATCTAGAATAACAAAATTCTATAGTGATGAAATTACCAGATATCGAAATATTTTGTGATATATTAAGATAACTATTTACAATAAACCATGTCTGAACGAGTCTCAATTACTGACCAAGTGCCTAGTAAGTTTGCGTTTGAATTGAGTTTTATTTCGACAGTCCCTGATGCTAGCAGGTAACGAATTCCAGAGTCTTGGCAGGGCTATTGTGAAAGAGGATGAGTATGAGGAGGTGCGATGGGATGGTATTGTTAGTATTGTTTCATGGCGAGAGCGTGTGTTCAGATTGTGATGGGAAGAAAGGTAAGTGAAGCGAGACGACAGGTACGAAGGAATAGAAGAGTTCAAGATTTCGAAGAGAAGGAGAAGTGAATGTAAATTTCTTTTCTTATCTAGTTTAAGCCAACCTGTTGTTTCCAGGGATGGGGTAATATGATCATATTTACGAACATTGCTTACAAAACGTACACACAAATTATGAGCACGTTGAAGTTTCATTTTATTGTCGCTGGAAAGGTCAGTCAGTAAAATGTCAGCATAGTCAAAATAGGGAAATACAAGGGTCTGCACAAGGGACTTTTTTAAGCAAGAGGAAGATGAACATTTATCCTTTTTAGCACATGAATAATAGAATATACTTTTCTGCAGATTTCTGTGATTTGCATGTCCCAGATGAGATTATTATCCATGTGAATGCCAAGATTTTTACCGAAGAACTGAAAGGGATATGCACTGTACTTACTTTAACGGGGAAATGTCGAGGTGCTTTACAGCGTCGGTTTTAGTCGAAGATGCTGCACGGAATCCAAAAACAGTGAACCCCTCCAACGACAATGGACTTTTTTACTGGGTTATTTTACGACGCTGTATCAACATCTAGGTTATTTAGCGTCTGAATGAAATGAAGGTGATAATGCCTGTGAAATGAGTCCAGGGTCCAGCACCGAAAGTTACCCAGCATTTGCTCGTGTTGGGTTGAGGGAAAACCCGGAAAAACCTCAACCAGGCAACTTGTCCGTTACTCCACTGTGGACACGACAATGGATGCAGCAAGATGGAGCTAAGCCCACACCGCGGGGGAGTCACTTGCCCTTCTGCAACGACACTTTGGAGATCGCCTAATTTTTAGTGGAACTCCATTCCCGTACCCTTCCTGCTCCCCGGATCTCTAACGGCCCCAGATGGCTATATATGGGGCATGCTGAAAGAATCAATTTTCAAGACAGATGAGCCACCTACAAATATTCCCGAACTGCGCGAGAAGATAACATTTTTGTGTCCTTACAGTAACCTTTGTTCATCAACATGTTCAATAATCTTCAGAAACGTTATGAACAATGTGTGGCATGTGATGGTACATATTTTGAATACATACTGTACCAACGCAATTAAATAACATTTCAGTGTCGTTTGTTTTGCCGCATATTGTACAAGGCTATAATTAATATATTTTTATTTGAACAGTTCATTTCCTCTTTTTCAAGCCTTGGGAATAATTTAGAAATGAAGAGTCCACTGCAAGAATGATGGATGTCACTTTCTTGCCGAAAATGAACCAAGACTGTCAATGCATAGCTAAAGACATATAGAATGTACATAGAGAGTTATATGGCATTAACACTGATAGTCATTGTCCAGTAATGATCGGAAAATCACAGTTAAGCTTTGAGTGCTAAGCATTTCAAACTTCCAATTGCTTCTCCTGCAAAATGTATTCCAAATGACATCCATCATTCTTGCACTGGACTCTTCAAATGTTAACAGTATATTTGTGAGATGAAAATGGTTTTATTATTTCATCTCCGTAAACATAAGACATATTGTAACATTATTCAGCTGACTGTTCAGTTGGTTAAGGCGCTATGTCACTAATCCCCACTTCGCAGGTTCGAGACTCATCCAGGTAAAATATAAAAATTAAATTAATTAGACGAAATAAGATAGATGCGAATGTAGTATTATATAAATTAGAATATAGATGATGGTGACGATATTGTAGCAGTAATAAATAGAGCATAGCCAGGGAGGAGAGAAAAATAAAAAATGGTGGTTTCGAAGGGGTGGAATCACATTAAAATTGACCGAGATTTAGCAACTTCTGTGATGGACTATATTTCCCATACAATTTATACAATTTACTGAAACTTTAACACCTTACAGACTGTCAATGCTAGAAACTGCTGTTATGTCCAAATAATTTTTTGTGTGTAAATAAATACATTGAGAAAATTATTGTACAGTTTGTATTGCTAAAATAAGTTAAAATACGTTTTCAAATAATGATGAATGTATCTTCCAATGTTGTGTTAAATTTTAGCAGTGAGAAGGATGAATATTAAGCTAAATTGTTAGGTAAATAAGTAAAAATAAGTGTATGTGTATAATTTTTTAACTTATACTGTATTGTAGACTCCATCATGTCAATTCAAACATCCCTCAAGTGCTGAGAAATTATGAAATACCCCTCAAGAGGTAATACATTATTTCAAGTTAGAAAATTGATGAACTTGATCAGTTTCTTTCACTGTAAACATAATATCGTAATAGTCCTTCAAGCATATCATAATAGCCCTAAAAAGTGTACCAAAGCTCTTCTCATTCATACACTAATTACTGCTAGGCTCATCAACATTCACAGCTTTTCTTTAGAAAAAAATGAAGCTGACACTATTCTGAGTAAAAGGCAAATTTAAAAATTATTCTATCTTTATTATTTCAAGAGCACTAACAAAAGTAACCGAGTATCACATCAAAGTTTTCTCAAGAAAGAAAACTACCTTTTCTCTTAATACGTTTATAGGCTCATAATGATTTTTTAAACTTTGTTCAATAATGCTCCTTAAAGAGCATAAAATGTAGGCTACTTCCACAATCGCAGTTTTAAACATTTCAAACTGAGCCTTTGGTACGGTAATAATAATAATAATAATAATAATAATAACAATAATAATCCATGGCTCTACAGTCCGTGAAGGGCCTAGACCAACCATCCAGCTGCTGGCCTCACGCCCACATACCGAAGCAGAGGTGGACGATCATCCAACCAGAATGGAGGTATCGTGTGATTAGCACGATGATCCCCCAGCCGTTATAGCTGGTATTCGCAACTGGATTTCGCTACCTATCGTAGCTCCCCAAGTGCACCACGAAGCTGGGTGGGCACCGGTCCCATACACTGGCCAAAAATTCATGAGAAAATTTCTTCCCCATGAGGACTCGAACCAGCGTGCATTCCGTAACGCGAGTCCTAGGCAGGATGCCTTAGATCACGATGCCACGGCGTGGGACTTGGCACGGTAATTAAATTTTAAAGTCTGTATCAAAATTAGCCCGCCTTTCTTTACTGTATCATATTAGCCATACTTGACACTACCTAGAATACTCAGTTCAGCATCACTAAGACAATATTAAGTATGATCATGTTTCCCCGTCTTTCCAAACTCTGTCTTGGTTAAGGCTAAGCGATTGATGAGCCCTGCATTCTCTTATTTCAAATTCTGTGCACCATTACCCCAATCTACTTGGCTTCTCGTTTTCAAAAATTTATCTGCATATCATCAGCTAAATACGAGGTCTCATCACAGCAATTTGCTAATTATATCCTGCCAAAAGACATCTTTACATTCTTCATCCTATACAGTTTCAGTGGCCAAAAACTGGAATTCGCTTCGGAGTGAAGTAAGGGGTTGTTGGACAATGACTTCATTTAGGTCAAAATTACATAAATTCTTGCTTAACAGATTAATTACTGCTTAATATTTGTTAGTTATAATGAAACTAACATCTGTCCATTCTTATTATTACCATTAATTTCTTTAAATAGAATACAAAATCTCTAATGGCAAAATCTCATTACATTAATATTATTCTCCATTATATTTGTAATATTCGTAAGTCTGATCATGTTTCCCCGTCTTTCCAAACTCTGTCTTGGCTAAGGCTAAGCAATCGAAGAGCTCTGCATTCTCTTGTCCTCTTATTTCAAATTCTGCGCACCACTACCCCAATCTATTTGGCTTCTCATTTTAAAAATTTATCTGCATATCATCAGCTAAGTACAAGATCTCATCATAACAATTTACTCATTATACCCTACCACAAGACATCTTTATATTCTTCATCCTATACAGTTTAAGTTGCTACAAACTGGAACTCGCTTCCGAGTGATGTAAGGGGTTGTTGGACAATAACTTCATTTAGGTCAAAATTACATAAATTCTTACTTAACAAATTAATTGCTGATTAATATTTATTACATATTATAATGACACTAACATCTGTCCATTCCTATTATTATCATTAATTTCTCTAAATAGATTTACAAAACCTCTAATGGCAATTACATTAATATTCTCATTATAGAAATATATTTTAGATTTATATATATATATTTTTTTCTCCCTGTAACATAGTTCTAGTAAGCCTATATTAAATTAATTTTCATCATTTTACTAGCTATCTCAAATATTAAATTAATTATAATTGATTGAATTAAATTAGTTCATAAATTAAGTTACTACTTTACCTTATAGGTTCATCTAAATTTAAATAAATATGTAGTCTAGTAGTCATTAACTTAACTGAAGAATATTGCTGGAGAACCTTTTAAGTGTAGTGTAAATATTCGTAATTTAAATATGTATTGTATTGATTAAGGCTGGTTGAGTGGAAGAGAAGGCCTTATGGCCTTAACTCTGCCAGCGAAAATAAAACATTATTATTATTATTATTATTATTATTATTATTATTCTCATTACATCAATACAGTCCCGCTCCGTGGCATTGTGGTCTAAGGCATCCTGCCTAGGACTCGCGTTATGGAATGTGCGCTGGTTCGAATACTCATGGGGGAAGAAATTTTCTCATGAAATATTGGCCAGTGTATGGGGCCATCCAGCATCTTGATGCACTTGGAGAGCTACGATAGGTAGCAAAAATCTGGTTTCGCAAACCAGCTATAATGGCTGGGGGGAATCATCGTGCTAACCACACGATGCCTTCATTCTGGTTGGATGATCGTTCACCTCTGCTTCGGCATGTGGATGTTAGGTCAGCGGCTGGTCGGTCTTGGCCCTTCATGGACTGTAGCACCATGGATTTTTATATCAAAACATTTGAGATTTATATTTGATCCCTATAACATACTGTCTTCCTCTGACGAGTTTAGCGCTAGGACCTGAGGTATTCTTGCCATCGGTGCGGGGGGTGCAGGTAGATTTTTTTGTTACTACAGCCAAGCCGAGCCGAGCGGAGTGGGAAGTATTAATCGTCCAAAAATATGCAGTTTTCAGTTTGTAGTAGTGTGTGAATATTTCATATACATATTGTTTACCTAGGCCTATATGGTTTTGTTATTAATATATTAAATATATTGTTGCAATTTTTGCTCAAACATCTCCCTGATGTTAGCTATGTTAATATTATATGAATTACTCATATTAAATATTTCACCGTTACAAGTCATTGTTAAGGAAACATGCTGTGGAAAAATTTTTGGTTTTATTCTATTGGAATTTTAGAATATGTGTGATTGGTATCGTGAAAAACAGATTCCTATAATGTCATGCGAAAATCATTTGTTGGTGATATCTTAAAATACAAATCAAGTAGTTTTACTTCTCAAGTGAGTTCAGCAGTACAGTATATTTAAATTGATTACTTTACAAATTTAATTCAATTCTACTAATCACTAAATTGTATAGTATAATTCTTCTTTTCATTTATATTATTGTAGTTGTATTAAGATTTTTATTTTTATTTATTTTATTGTAGCCTATTTGTATTTCTGGTGGTGTGATGGCCTTAACTTCATCTGAATAAATAAATAATAAATAAAATTTATTACAATGCTTTCCTTCTCTGAACACGGAAGTACGAATGGTTGTACCTATATCTCGCCAAAAATACATTAGAAAACTAATAGGCATACTGCTCTCTTAAATTGGACGAATGTTTTCAGTATGATTGTACTTCCTTCCAGGCTGCCGCTGTCACTGTTCCCTCCCACTCCAGTACCGCGCTAGACTAGTTGGAACCGCATTCCTCTCAGCACTAAACTCCTTAGAGGATTATTTATTATTTCAATGTACTGAAGTACATATGACATTTCCATGCAGATATTCTGCGTCATCATACGATAAAAGAGTAATGGAATGGAGAAAAATTCTCTCCAGCGCCGGGATGACGCAGAATATCTGCATGGAAATATCATATGTACTTCGGTACATTGAAATAATATATGATATGCGTAAATCACGAAGTGATTTAAGACGGCGCTTATTCCGTCAGATCCCGGCCAACTAGTCACTCATAACGAGTGCACCTCAGCACATGTGTGGACTTCGGTCCTATGTTCATAGACATCTATGACGTAGTGCAGAGGGCGGCCACTTGAGGGAACCCAAGAGTTGGAACTCAATCAGAGACAATTCTGTCCGACGCCGGGGTTGTATCCGGTGTGGCTTAGTGGATAAAGCATCAGCACGTAGAGCTGAAAACCCGGGTTCAAATCCCGGTGCTGGAGAGAATTTTTCTCCGTTCCATTACTCTTTCATCGTCTTTAGAGGATGACAGTAATTCCAATAAACTACTATTAAATTAACTTCCATCATTTTAAGAAACTAGCTAACTCAATATAGTTATATTTCTATAGCCCTATTGCATACAGATTGAATTGTATCATATTAGCTCATAAATTATTACTTTTTCGTATAGGCTTTATCTCAAATTAAATAAACACACACTAATCCTTAAAATTTAACTCGAAGTTACTGATGTAGAATCTTTAGTGTATTGTAAATATTCATAATTTAAATATGTATGTCACTATTGTATTGATTAAGGCTGGTTGAGTGGAAGAAAAGGCCTTATGGTCTTAACTCTGCCAGTGAAAATAAAACATATTACATTCTAAGACAACTACTCCAATGTGCACGCAACTGTTCCAATAAAACA
This sequence comes from Periplaneta americana, assembly GCA_025594305.2. Taxonomy (NCBI): domain Eukaryota; kingdom Metazoa; phylum Arthropoda; class Insecta; order Blattodea; family Blattidae; genus Periplaneta; species Periplaneta americana. The sequence continues at coordinate 15,784,167 of JAJSOF020000017.1, forward strand.
ATCTGTTGAATTTAGAGCACAACATGCTTCGTTCGAATGCAATGTGCTGAAAAATTGATGCTGTGTTACCAAGAGTGGAACTATGCACAGATAATGAAAACACAAAACAAGAATCAAATATTAACAAAATAACAGTAAAGAGAACTTTCTTGGCATACCCAGCAGAGGCAGAGGTTCGTCAGGAGATGGTGTAGAAGGCTGAGATGAAGATTCAGGCACACTGAATTCCACATCTTGCAATTCTTTCAGGCAGAGCCATTCGCCGTCAACAGAGACGCGGAAATTGCACAAGTAGATGGTGTCTTGGGCACCCGCCATATCTTGGTCAATCATTATAACGGATCTTTTGTCACAATTTCTTCTTCTAAAACTTGACTACATACGCAGTGAAAGACATTAATTTCAATTCAGTAAACATCGTATTTAAATTCATATCAAAATTATTAGTAAACTGAGTATTTGTCTTTAAAAGGCAACTATCCAAAACCCGAGAATCCATCCATTTTTCTTTTTTAATATCTACGTAGGAACCTGCATCACGAGACTTTCCAATATTGGTCAGTCACTACTAACCGGCCACAAAGATCAAACCGAACAGATGCAGGGGCTCTCTATGCTGTACCAGGCACACATGTCAATCCCTGCCTAGATTTAGCCGGCACAAGTGTCCATCCCTATATCAGAAAGTAACTAAAATAGATGCAGAGCACAGAGAGTCATGGCCACTGTTCGTCACAGTCCTCTTCTGTTATTGATTTCCACAACAGACCCCTCTAGAGGGCACCACAGACACTGTGTGCAAATCAATACTTCTAGCAGTAAGACGCAAGATTGCAGTCATATGCATGAACTGTTGACATTTTAAGAAGAAAAAAGTATAAACTTTATTAAAAACAATTTTTAAATTATTTATTTTATTGTAAAATACGTAATTCATATCAAACGTAATATATTATTCCATTTTTTAGGACGAGGAGAAACTACATCACTAGCTATACGAAAAAAAAAAAAAAAACATTACTATAAATTTCTCTTCTATTCTAGATAATAATAGATAACTTGTAACACAATCATTTAACATTTCCCTCCTTCAGAAATAAATAACGTTTTATAAGCTTTTAAAACATCCATCAAAAACATTAATTCCATGTAAATCTCAACACGTGAATGTGTCAGCAGAAAATCCACCAAGTATTAGAGACAACACCAGCATTTTACTTGAAGTAAGGACAAACTATATGATATATCTCGTAACCAAAACATAGAACGAAATGAAAATATAAAGATTGGAAATTTATCTTTTGAAGACGTGGAAAAAGTCCAAGTATCTTCGAGCAACAGTAACAAATATAAATAACACTCCGGAGGAAATTAAACACAGAATAAATATGAGAAATTCCTGCTATTATTCGGTTGAGAAGAGTTTGTCATCTAGTCTGCTCTCAAAAATTCTGAAAGTCAGAATTTATAAAACAGTTATATTACTAGTTGTTCTGTATGGTTGTGAAACTTAGACTCTTACTTTGAGAGAAGAACAGAGATTAAGGGTGTTTGAGAATAAGGTGCTTAGGAAAATATTTCAGGCTAAGAGGGATGAAGTTACAAGAGAATGGAGGAAGTTACACAGCACAGAACTGCACGCATTGTATTCACCTTACATAATTAGGAACATTAAATCCAGACGTTTGAGATGGGCAGGGCATGTAGCACGTATGGGTGAAACCAAAAATGGTATAGTGTTTGTTGTAATACATGAGGGAAAAAGACCTTTGGGAAGACAGAGATGTAGATGGGAGGATAATGCTAAAATGGAATTTAAATGAGGTGGGATATGATGGTAGGGACTGCATTAATTTTGCTCAAGGGACAGATGGTGGGCTTATGTGAAGAAGAATCCAGGTTATCTAGAAGTCATTTCAAAGTAAGTAAACTTGAACAAAAACACAATTATTTCTTCTTACGAAATAAAAAACTGATTTTAGGCAGGTGGTAAATTGTTTTTAACGAAAGACTAATATTCTATGCAAAATAAATTTTTTCACTTACAGCACCGCCTACTATAAATCATTTGTAATGAAGTATCAAATACTTCCCTCTCTGAAATAGGTCTAACTAAATACTATATTTTTGTGAAGTGCTATTCAACTGTTTTTCATTCCCAAAATATAAAACGTGTACCAAATACAGAATTCTTTAATATAACTCTGTATTCTATCATGGAGAGCATTCTGTTACTGATGATCCTATAAAAATAATATTTTAAGGAGAAAAAAATTATAATGCAACAATATCAAAGATGAAGAAACAAATTAGTGCCATGAAGGCAATACATCCTTTCGCAATAAAACAATCCAGCTTATCATGTTATGAACTGCGGTTGAAGTTCATGCTCTTGAACTGCAATTATTCAAAGGACATACATATTGTAAATGAAATCATGTACCCTGAACTCAAATAAGTTCCTCCCCTTTTCTACCTCCAATGAACACCACATATTTATTTACAATTCCAAAATATATGACTTCATTAAATAATTTATTTAAATCTTACTAAATGGGCATATATAGATATGGTAGATTTATCAAATGAATTTAAAAATTTAGCACTTTAAAAATCAAATTTAGCATTTAATACCACTTTTAATGTCCGAATTTGGCATTTTATAGCATTTTGGGATGGATCATTTTTATGGAAAGTTTGATGGTAGAAATTCAATATCATCAGTGTGTTAACTTGTGTATTTTCTAGATTTTCCAATGAAAATTCTTGAAAATAATAAATACGTAAAGGAACATATAAAATTACAGTGAAATTCTGCAAATTAAGAAACATGACAAAAGTTGTGTGATTTTATCCCAACCCATCTTGTTACTCAATCACAATCACTCACTACCACATACAACTTGTTTGTGAGTGAACACTGAACCTAAAGAGATGCATAGGCAGCCAATATTCTACCACTAACAACAGACAGATTAGTTGAAAACTCGAGATGCCGATACATATAACAACAAAGAAGATAACTGGTAGGTCACATTCCTGTGCTAATCGTACTGTAAAAGCTAATGTGAAGGTGTGACCACACTATTAAATGTGAAAATAAATTTAAAAGCTTGTACCTATGTGGCGGGGCCTTCAGACAAATTTTGATTAAAAAAAACAAACAAACAAACGTGTCATAAAATGTAATTTCGATCTTAATTCGCAGAAATACATACATTTCAAATTTTGTACTCAATTTCGAATTTTATCGCAGATTAAAAAAGAACAATAATATATTTAACTTGCTTAGAAAAACATTTTGACAGCATTTGGGCACATTTCGCATTTATCGTGATTACAAAAATCTATCTCTAGAATATGTAATTACTTTTGCACAACTATACATTACATAGCTATTTTTATATTATAATCGCTTCTAATAGGCCTATTATGTTTTTATTCACGGATAATATCGATATATGAAATGGGATCCAAACATCGCAAGATTTTATTCTACAAGTTGAGCGTTGTGGCAGCAGAATAGCATCATATTGACGTCATCGGTTGTCACAGTAACAGTCTTCTCTTCCACACATTCACTTCGCTTGATAACCAATCAGCATCAGCTACAATAGGTACATTCATCTTTTCGTCAGTCATTTGTTTACACATTGCTAAAGCCTAATATGATTTTTGGCAGCATGTTGGGAAATGACATGTATCTAAATTACGGTATAAAATAATGATCAAATGCTGGTCCACAGTATAAAGAAGATACTGTGGCTGGTCTTGTTAGTTTAATATCGCTCTTAAAATATATTGCGAGCAGTACGACGATAGATGCGTTATTATACAAAAGTAAACATAATTCCCAAATCGCGCTATAGATTATGTGGTAACACAGCTGCTATAATAACTCAATTGAAAGGCAAAGTCGTGGTTTACTGCATAATGAGATTGTGCGCGTATTATAAACTGCACTATGAACCAGGCCGATAGAGTGAAAGATGTAAAACAATATTTTATTACTGATATTCCCCCACGCACAAAATCGTGACCTTTACAATTCAGTGTTGGCGTGTAAAAGGAAACTAATTCTTTTATAAAGAGCGACCCCGTAGTCTTCTAATCCTGTTTGACTTTTATACTAAAAGCAATGCGAATTACATAGCCTACTATGTACAGTATATAAGACTTAGAGAGAAAATTAAAATATTTGGAGAAGAAACATGCAATTTCCGTAAGGTTTGGATTACGATGTTTCACAAAGTAACTTAACTTGTCGTGTGAATCGGCTCTAAAATTATTTTGGCTGTTCTAGTTCTTGATTGTATTTATTAACATTCCATGGTATTCATACATGCTTACAGCTAGAATATGGAACAAGTCAAAAAACTTAATACTATTATAAAATCTTAATTTATAGTCACAGTCTAGATGAAATATATACAGACGAGATTTACAATATAGTCTACTAGTACAACACATAGTTTTAGTATCAATTTCATGAAGTGTTATTGAATGTCATGAATTCACCTACAGAATAGAAGGCGTGAGAAATTAGGTACTTCTTTAATTTGGCCCTAAATAATTTTATGTTTTGAGTTTCATTTTTTATATCGATAGGGAGGCTATTAAAAATTTTTACTGCCATATAACGCACTCCTTTTTGATAGCACGATAGACTTGCCGATGGAGTATGAAAGTCATTTTTTTGACGTGTATTTATGCTATGAACTGTTGAATTAGTTACAAAGTTTTCACGATTACATACGAGGAAGACTATTAATGAAAAGATATACTGACAAGCCATGGGCATTATTTGTAGTTTTTTGAAAATAGTCCTACACGATTCCCTAGATTTGGCAAAGTATATTGTTTTTAAGGTATTGATATTTACTATCTTTTGCATAGATCTAATAGCAAAACAAGCTGAATTTAGTTTGGGGATAATTTCTTTAATATGATTTTTCCAATTTAACACATCGCCCAGTTACAAATTATTTTTGTTTCAGTATACAAATAGACAGTATGGATCTATGATTGTTGTTTAGTCAACTGTCCGAAGACAGGTCTGAACCTCACAAGTGAAACCAATAAACCACCACTCATGAGGCAACTAAGCCAGGATATAATGAGGTAGGATGGCCAGTTTCTTTCCCCTCTCCATTGCATACTTTGCCAACTAGTTACAAATTAAACTACATATTAATTAATTCATGCATAGTGTCCTGCACAAGGGCAGGTCCCTCACTATAAATCCAGCTACCTCCAATCTTTCCTATTTTCTGCCTTCCTCTTTGTCTCCTCATATGATCCATACACCTTAATGTCTTCTATCATCTGATATCTTCTTCTAACTCCTCTCCCGTTCACCATTCCTTCCAGTGCATCCTTCAGTAGGCAGTTTCATATCAGCCAGAGACCCAACTAATTCCTTTCTTTTTCTCTTCCTGATCAGTTTCACCATGATTCTTTTTTCACCCATTCTTTCCAATACAGCTTCATTTCTTATTCTGTCTGTTCACTTCACACATTCCATTCTTCTTCATATCCACATTTCAAATGCTTCTAGTCGCTTCTCTTCACTTCGTCGTAATGTTCATGTTTCCGCCCCCATAAAATGCCATACTCCACACAAACCACTTCACTAGTCTCTTCCTTACTTCTTTTTCCTGAGGTTCCGCAGAAGATGCTCTTTTTTCTATTAAAAGCTTCCTTGGCCATTGCTATCCTCCTTTTGAATTCCTGACAACAACTCATGTTCTAGTATTTGAAGCTGTCCACTTGCTCTACTGTCTCATTTAGAATTCGCAAGTTTACCTTCTTTATTTTTCTTCCTATGACCATGGTATTCGTCTTATTTGCATAATTATCTTCATCCCATACTGCTCACAGCTGTCATTTAGCTCCAGTAGCATATCCCTTAGTATCATCTCTTTTTCTGCTAACAACGCCATATCATCAGCAAATCTTACATACTTTATTCTTCCTCCTACTATCACTCTTCCCATGTTCTGAAAACAGTACTTCACTAAATCCTCCAAGTAGGTGTTGGTTCTAGCATTTTTTCTTCTATTCTGACTTTGACTCGCTGTTTCATATAAAGATTACTGAACAGTCTTCTCTCTTTCCAATCCACACCAATTTTCTTTAGGATCCCCATCAATTTATTCCAATCCACTCTGTCAAAAACCTTTTCTAGGTCCAGAAATACTACATACATTTCTTTATTCTTCTCTAGGTATCTTTATGAGAAGTAAGAGCATACACTATATTTTTTTCCTTCATATTTAGAGACATGTCAAAATTAGTCCCAGAACACAACAAATTTTGCATTATGGTTCACTCATAGTATATCATGTCTATTATTATCAGTGTAATATTGCAGAACTCGAGAATACAAATTAAATAAGTGGTCACCAGGTCTGTGGCTGCTCTCAATACCGAGATATTACTGAGAATGGCACAGCTAATTTTATATGCAACTTCGGTGTCTCCATACCCATAGCGAAGTGAAAGAGCATCATTGAACGTGGTTACAAAAATTATGTTTGTACATGGCCTAACTGTCCCGCGCCATGGCGTCGCGGTCTAAGGCATCCTGCCCAGGACTCGCGTTACAGAATGCGCGCTGGTTCGAGTCCTCATGGGGAAGAAATTTTCTCATGAAATTTCGGCCAGTGTATGGGACCGGTGCCCACCCAGCATCGTGATGCACTTGGGGAGCTACGATAGGTAGCAAAATCCGGTTGTGAATGCCAGCTGTAACGGCTGGGGGGATCATCGTGCTAACCACACGATACCTCTATGGATGGATGGATGATCGTCCACCTCTGCTTCGACATGTGGGCGTGAGGCCAGCAGCCAGCTGGTCGGTCTAGGCCCTTCAGGGGCTGTAGCGCCACGGATTAACATGGCCTAACTACTAATAACACTAGCAATTGGATGAGGCTCATAGTGTTTTTACAATAAGCACTTGAAATTATGCCATTTTTCTTTGTTTCACCACAGATCCCAGAACAGGTGCCATCCAAGAATGAGTGCTCATATTCAGCTTGGCGAAAGACTTATTCAACATCAGAACATTATGTTTCAAAGGTGACACATATTTACTCACACATTTTATAAAACAATGACACTCCCCACATAGTTATATTTTTCTAAAATAAGGACTCTGACAGCTCAACAAAAGAAATGAATAGAGACAGCAGAAATGAAATTGCTAAGGTCTCTTGAGGGATATGCATGCTCCAATGGATTAAAACAAGTTAAAACATTAAGACAAGAGTTACTGCGAAAATAATAGCTCACGTTTATTAGTCTAGAGCAGTGGTTTCCAAACTGGGGGTTGCTAAAAATGTTTCATTAACATACACACTGTGTTCAGAAACATAAACATCATTAAACATAAAAATAAAAAATCAGTAGTTATATACTAAAGTAATTTTAATAATTTATTGGTCTGACCCAATATTTTGGGTTTGCCCTGCGACACAGAATAGCTCACAATAAAATTTAAAATGACAAATTACATAAACAGGTTTCAGACAGGTTATTGATGTGACAAATATGTCTGTTTTTCAGAAAGTAGCTATGGAATCTGTATTCAACAGACACATAGTGATATCATTTCCAGTTGAATGACATTTCTCGTCTTTGCTTTGATGGTGGTCATAGACAAAAAGTAGTCAATGAAGAGAGATACGTTTTAACAAAACCTCGAAGACAAGCAATAGCATATTTCCTATTGTTTACAAGACACGATTATCTTGTTGAGCATCTCAACAAATTAAACTTAACGGTAACAACAGACTGCACAATATGTAAATAGCCATTAGTGCCCTCAAACGATCGGTTCAGATAATGAGAATTCATTTTTATGGGAGTGATAATGGAAATTTCAAGTTATTTTAACCGATGGCTGTTGATTGGTTTAGACAGCAATGACAATAAATCCGTACTATTATTTTTCTCATGTGTACGGCATTCAAATTATTCTAACCTATCTGATGATATTTTTTCCCCCTTTCTTAACTTTAAATGAGCACAAACGCTATTTAGGTGTAAATTTTTCTGACATTCTGTATATTCGCTTCCCTAACCATTTCAAATGTACATCATTTTACCTTTTAGGTGTGTTTCCAAATTATATGTAATACCCTTTATCAAATCTGGCAAGCTAAGGAAGCTAAATTTATATTATATTATACCTTCTCCTTTCTAATAAAGTTGTCACAAGTTGCACTAGACCCTAATTAAGATTTTACCTCTTTAAAGCTCACAGCTACTTCCAAAATCTTGATGTTTTGCCACTGGCACTCACTTTAAAACGACTTCTACAGAGAGAATTCCTATGCAGGCCAATCCCACTCCAGTCTCTACCTAACAAAATGACAGTGTACGGACAATTCTGTGCACTCTGCTCTAAGCAGATGAGTCCCACTCCACCCCTTATCACCTAGCTTTCTCATTACAGTCATTAAACTGACTAGACTGGTCTTCATAGGAATTCTCTATAGACTATTTGAAAGTGATTGTCTCATACTCCTAAGAATATTAGAAACCTAAATTTTCTAAGTGTACTGTGTGTTATAATAAAAAGACACTAACGAAGTCTAGAATTCTGTACCCACACAGACCTATACTAACCTTACTCACTTACTGGCTTTTAAGGAACCCAGAGGTTCATTGCCGCCCTCACATAAGCCCGCCGTAGGTCCCTATCCTGAGCAAGATTAATCCAGTCTCTACCATCATATCCCACCTCCCTCAAATCCATTTTAATATTATCCTCCCATATACGTCTCGGCCTCCCCAAAGGTCCTTTTCCTCCGACCTCCCAACTAACACTCTATATGCATTTCTGGATTCGCCCATACGTGCTACATGCCCTGCCCATCTCAAACGTCTGGATTTAATGTTCCTAATTATGTTTGGTGAAGAATACAATGCATGCAGTTCTGTGTTGTGTAACTTTCTCCACTCTCCTGTAACTTCATCCCTCTTAGCCCCAAATATTTTTCTAAGCATCTTATTCTCAAACACACTTAACCTATGTCCTATACTATCCTTAGCCACAAAAATCAAATCCAATAAAAACAAAAAAAAGAGAAAAAGTAGAAAAGGTTTCAAGTACTGAAGCTTCGCAATTAAGAGGACAAAGCTGATATAAGAATTAACGGTACTAGGTGACCATTTTGTATGTAAAACGTAAACAGCAGCACTGCAATCTTATGTTGTTACTCTGAGCAAGAGAGAAAGACATGGTCTACGACTAGAATAAGAGAGCGATCATACTGCACAGGTGACAACGTAACAGCAGTGTGCTGTGTACTACAGACCCAGAAACAAAAAAATGGGCCAATGAGCATGCGCAGTATGTTATAACTGGAACTTGGAAAATTCAGGTGGCCCAAATTTTGTTTCTGGGTCTGTACAAGCGACTGCCATTCCACAAACAGAATGGTCAGGTAATAATTTGTAAATGCATGATATTTATAAGTAAATTATAAAAATACTAGTGGCTTGTACAGCAAATGCTGCAAACTAAGTTCATTAGACGTTCAAATAAAAATTTTTCAACGAAGAATACCAGACATTTTGAAAGTTATTTGCTTCCATATTAATGAAACATACTCCCTCTGAATGTTTTTATGCCAAATACTTTTTCGTGAACCTATCCACCTTCGGTTTTTGAGTTTCAACGCGAAAACGCAAGCAACTATGTTAGGACGATCAGTGGATTTTTCATGTGGGAGTAAAGCAATAGCTATTTCAGGTCATTGTGGATTGTAGGTTTGCTATGCTTTCGAACAATAGATATAGCATCTTGGTATAGCTGCTGCATGTGGAGTTTGAAATGTAGAAGGTAAAATCATTTTATCCTGCTAAGAGATCTTTCTGAAATGATCGGGAGACTACAAAATTTTGTAGGCCTCCTATTTTATGAGTAAGTAATACCTTTTGGTCTTTCCTTAGGATCTGTAATTTTTGCGCTTTCTCAAGCCAATACTGAAGAGAATGACGCATATAAATATCTACACCACACCGCCATTAAGTATATGAAAAGACCCAACCCCACATGATTAACAACTATAACAATATTTGAAATTTAATAACAATATTATTATCTTACGTAGAGCCGCCACTCAGTAAATTATAGCAATGAAGATCTAACTTAAGATATTCTCTACATCTACTTATATAACCCCAAAACGTTTCACTTTCATATCATCAATGTAGCATTAATAGTTTAATAAATTAATGAAAAATAGTCACATCATGGCATTAACTATAATAATATTTCATTTCTAATGGTAATAATGTCATCAAACCACCTCAAGTTTTGTAGATTTTAATATTTAATACACAGCTGTACTCAGAAAATTACACACCGCAGAATCAGACCTGCGAAATATTTTAGTAAGTCTTGAAGTTTTTAATAACCAATTGAATTTGAGCTCTAAATATGTCAGCAATCCTGCATGCCATGGCCTTCGTGTAATAGCATATTGTTTATTGTAGTGTGTGTTTTGTTTTATTCCGAAATCACGCTGAAATGCAGTTAATTCTCAAAACTGACGAAAGATGGATTTTGGAAAATAGGAAAATTATGTAGCAAAATTGACATTTCACTGAAAAGTACTATTTTTCTGAAAAACTTTGGGTTCCAAGCTTGAAAATGAGGGGCCATATATTAAAATCCGTTCAGCTGTTTTCCCGTAATTTCCATTACCAGTTCAAATTATATATATACATAAATATATATATATATATATATATATATATATATATATATATATATATTCTGAACTATTAATTAATTAAGCATAAATCAAAGTATTGGTACTGCAGATATCTTAAAAAATCTGTAGCTCTAATTGACGGAAAATTTACGTTATTAAAATCCCGAAAAAGAATGTACGAGGAAGGTACTGCCTTTTCCTAAACTTCGCTTATACTAAAATAACTTCTGCTTATTACTGTTAAAAATCTTGCTTGTCCTACCAAAGCACTTGAATCCGTTAGGTGATGATGAATTAAGTCTGGCAATGAGTTCAAGACTCATGTTAGCTGCATATGCATGTGAAGTTTTCTGTCTTTTCTAAGATTAGTACCCAGTGATGAATTCAGAGGTTGGGCAGGAAAAGAATTCCCCCCCCCCCCAAGATTTCAGGATATTCCTCCTCTCCACAGAGATTTCATAGTTTTTAAACTAAAAAATACAATTATTACAATACTATATTTCAATTTGATATGACTTCTGTAACTAAAATAATTTCTGTTATGTAGATTTCCAAGTAGTTGTTTCTTTGAGGCTTGGTGATCTACCAGCCAATCTTGAGTTTGTTTTGTTTAGTAGATCTGTTACCATTAAAGTCCGAAATCCATTATAACCAGTTTCAAGTAGTAGAAACTAGTTTAAACAAATGCAGCTAGATAGAAAGAGAGTTTTCGAAAGTTCTAGAACAGGCCTGCACAAACAGCGCTCAACGAGCGCACGCGCTCCGGAGCAGGAGAGCTGTGTTTACCGCTCGCCGAAACGGAGACGAAGCTACGTCAGAATGACATAGACTTGCTATAGGTAGAGGAGAGGGAAACGACCACTCAGTTATCTAGTGGAGTGCAGTGTGTAGGCCTATTCTCAGTAACTGTTTCACGTTGCTTACCTACTGCTACAGTACAGTATGGAGGAATCTAAAAGACGGAACATAACATTTAACATTTAACGATTTACAGCTCGAACTTTTTGACCTTCAATGTGACCTAAGGGCTAAAGATCGTTTGAATAATACTACTAGCCTGGTTGAGTTTTACAAGACTAAACATTAGCAATAATATCCACGACTACACAGGCTGGCTGTGAAAATGGTTGCTATGTTTGGCTCAACATTTATATTTGTGAGCAACTGTTTTCTATAATCAACTTTAATGAAGGCAGGCATCGAACATCTAACTGATGTTTCATTACAACAAGTAGGCTACTATTCCTTTCAGCTGCCAACGGCATGAAACCTCATTTTCATGTACTGATAAATAAAAATATAACAAAATGATACTGTACACTTAAGTAGCTATAGAATTTCTATTATTTCTGTAAAATAAATATTTCTTTATTAATTAATAATAGTGCAAGATAGTTTTGTAAACACTGAACGGGAATTCATTTCATGAACACCTTGTGTACATTTTGTACGAGATCACCCCTTCTTCCAGTCCACCCTTATACAGGGCACAGCTAATATCTGCATTCCGCTCATGAGCTGTGAGCCGGCTCGGAGAGCGCAAACCTTGTGCAGGTCTGGTCTAGAATCAGGGACAGGTTAGGTTTAATTTGTTTACGCTTTTCATAGGCCTTGCATATATGCTTTTTGTTCAAAACTAGTTTTAATTAGTTGAAACTGGTTTTGACAGTTTTTGGGTTTTGACGATATCATATATACTAGTTACGTTTACAAAAATAGCATATACAGTAGATACAAATATTTCAGTGTATGATGGCAAAACAAGAGGCAATGCTTACTTTTCTTAAAAAGATGTATTGAGGAGTCAATGGAAAGTGTATCTATTGCATTTAATGAAGAAAATTCTCAATTAGCTTTAAGTGAAAGTGAAATTTTGAATCGGTAATTCCATCTGTGTTATCTTCAATATAGTGGTGAGTTAATGAATAAAATGGTTGGACGCGAAATCAAATATAAAAACTGATGAAATACTAAATAAGATTGGTTATATTTTGATTGTACTTGGTGTGGTACATTTTGTAAACTCCTCCTGAATACAGTATAAATCCCCTCTGAAGGTAAAGATCTGAATTTAACACAGTAACTTCCTCAATGGCTTTCGCTATCTATTTAGCTAGGCTACATACCATTTAAGTATACCGGTACCATCATGACAGACCTACTTGACAGACAAGATTCCTGGCATTGACAAAGTGCATATGTGTCCTATTTCTCTTCTTTCTAGGTTCAACACCAAGATCTGGGGTCTTCTAAAATAGACCGTAAGGTGAGTTCCACTTAAATTTTTTTCCCAACTACAGCACTGGTTCTACTACATGTCTATCACTAGAGACGGTAGATTTTAGTAACTTTAAATTAAAAATCAGGCTTAGTATTTTATAGCACTTTCAATGTTATAATTTACTATTTTCTAGCATTTTTGGATGAAACATTTATGGAGGACTCTTGAAGTGGAGGGCCAACACTGTTTTTGAAAATCAACCCACTTTTTGGGAGACTAGGAGAGCATTTCTCTTCTTTGTTACTACTTCATTCATTGTGCTGAATGATCTCTTGCACTCCGATGTTGAAATTGGTAGAGAGTCAATTGTTTTAAAATTTTCAGTTCATGTGTTTCATTTTCAGAGTCAATAAACTCGTGTAAAGCAGTTGTGAAGAGTCACTTTTCTAGGAAACAAAAAATATCGTAGCATTTATACATGATTGTAACCTACCTACTTGCTCATGTAACGCTTTGAGTATAACCTCACAAGTTAAATATTTAGGCATTATTATTGGCCAGCATTTAAAATGGAACAAGCATATCTCCTTCCTGTGTAACAGATTGCGTAAAACAATCCACAAATTTTCCATTCTACGCTCTTATTTACCTGTTTATGTTCTGCATACTGTTTATTTAGCTCTGTTTCAATCAATAATTCAGTATGGTATTTTAGGTTGGGGAGGAATGGCAAAATCGACTCTCCATCCTTTAAATTTGCTCCAAAAAAAATTATCAAAATTTGTCTATATAAACCTTTTGATTGCCCAACAAAATTAATTTTTCACGAATTTGGTGTATCAAATCTAGAACAAATTTATAAACAAACATTGCTGATTTACTTCCATAAAAATCACAATAAATTTAATTTTGATCCTCACGAATACCATATGAGACAAAACTACAGTTTCTTTCTAAATACTCCCAAATGCCACACAACTGCTGGATTAAAACACAGCAGAAATTTTGGACCCAAAATATATAATGCATTAATTAGAGCTTACCCTGAGCTAAGTACACTTAACACACATAGATTTAAGAAACAAATCTGATTAATTATTTAATTGTTTAAGCTGTCTGAGTTAAAAATTGATACTCCAATATTCATGTACTTTTGTATTTGCTATTTGTATATATACCCTATTATTACATGCTGTATGCATTTTACCATTTATTAATGTTATTGTGCTTAATGAACTCTCTTAATTTTGTGATATATTTTGTATAACTGATCTGAACTGCGCCCGAGCACGAGCTTCTGCTCTTTCAGGCTGCAATGCCTAATGTAGCTCAAGTGTAAAGTATTAAATAAATAAATTAAATTAATTTACTCACATTTTTATCAACTCCAGTGATATCAGTCTCAGGAGACCAGTTTTTGTATTAATTAAATTCAGGTCATTTATAAATAAATTCATTTGCTCATAATTTATCAAGAAAAAATTTCAATTGGTGATACTGGAAACTGACTAGCTTTGCGGTGTTTCTTGATACTAACTTCACCTTTATACAACAGAGTGCATTCTCTGTCTGCATGCATAGTGCTGGACTGCATAGAGAAAAAAATTGAATTATTGACATCTCACTACATCTTTTCGTAACTTAGGCCTATATTCACCAACGTCAGTAATATTTGCTATTATCTCAGATTTCTAAAACTTTGGTAATACCATTATATCGGATAACGCTCAGTTCTGTATTCACCACATAATTATTATCCTGGTTTTCAAAAACTAAGTTTTCGTTTCAGACTGCATTTGATCGTTAATTTTTTCGTAACGAAGCATGGAAAGCATAGAGGGGAAACAATTGACTAACGCCATATATAATAATATAACTGCCTCCCATTGGAGGTAGCCCAGAAGGACTTAGTATACTCTCCTACATGAATTTTACAATATTAAATGTTTACATAAATTTTGTAGAAAGAAAATTAAAATAAACATATATGAATATAAAGTGAATAAAAAAAAATTAAACAGAGTGAATATGATGACTCAGAATTTGGCAAGAGCGTATCAAAACTGAAGTTATGATGTCAGCGGTAAGTGTCTGTGGTAGTTCAAAAGTCTTCCTGAAGCTTTCAAAGAACTTGGGAATCACACCACGAGCTCCAATAAGAAGACCAATCACCTCAATGTCTTCAAGCTGGTATTTTGCTTTGAAGCAATCAACCGTTGGCAGATAAATGTTGATCTTTTCTTGATTGACATCCTCCGGCTGGCTACTCCCCGTTTCAATCCTTATGGTAGGATCAATTATATATCCTTTCTTGGTAGTCTGGGAATACGCTATGATGTCAATACGTCTAGAGGAGCCAGTAGTAGCAAGGCGAAAAACTTCCTCTTCTACTGTCCAAGACTTTTTCTTAAAGCAGTTGCAATTAAGGATCGAACATGATGGTGTCTGGCATTTCGGAGGAGTAAACCTCTGTTACACTGACCTTGGACGTGGGCAAGGATTTCAGTCTCTGGGCATCCATGTCTGCATCGGGATCCGTCCAAAGATCAACCAGGTACTCCTCTAACTGCTGCTAAATTGGCATTCATTTTGAGGCAGGTTACCCATTCAGATGTAGATAGTCCAGACTTATTAAAAATCCAGGCATTGACTTTAGGTACTTGGCTGTACAATTCTACACCTCTGCCTCTTCCAGGCATTACTTTCCATGATTCAAATTCTGCATTTCTTAATTCCTCTATTAAACTATAAATTCATGATAAAAATAAACAAGTTTACGAGATATATAGGTTAGGTGTGAAAAAATAGTTCATCCAGTCGTCTACGCGCCATCTTGTTATTGTGATTACAGTATCTCAGTTTTTTTTATTTTATCGGCCAACATTTCTCTGGTAAAATTTTAAACCGAGATAATCCCAATTGACTGAGATAATTTTGTTGGTGAATACAAATGTAGCTATTATCTAAGATTTTGTAGCTAAAAACCGAGATAAAATTTTTACCGACATTGGTGAATACGGCCCTTAGTGTTTTTATGTTTAACGGACGCCTCTGTAAACGAAATCTGCTCCAATATTAAACCTGATTAAAAAACAATTTTATTGATAAATATTTAGCTACAATTAAAAGGTTATTTATACCGGAATGGTGAAGTCATATTAATTTTTAACCGGAATGGTAAAGTCCAACTACAATTTTAACCAGAACTGTATTCTGGTTCATTCTGGCACAACTACAGCACTGAGTGGAACAGAAAAACGTCATTATTACTGTTAACAGATGTCGTACATGCATAGAATTGGAATATATCAGTCTCCTAACTGCCCATTGTGCAACTCAAACCAAGAAATGGATTCGGAACACCTCAAAATCTGTGCTTCAGTGGCTGGCCATGATAATATCTTTGAAAAATATTGGAGTGCAAGAGGTCAAATGACTTTATTGTCAAATGCCTGGCATTAGAAAACAACAACAACAGATGTCGTACTGACTGAATGCAGGTAAGAGCAATGGGCATGTGGCCAACACTACTGTTTACAGATGTGTTCTTTTCTCTTTTACCTATCAGCCAATAACTTGGAAGACAAGATATGTTATTGTATGTACTATGTACCTACAGAAGTTAGTGTGTTGCTGGTGCTTTTATATTCATAACATCATAGCAAGGAGCATACACAAGTTTAAGCAGAGAAAATTGAAGCTTTTTCTTCTATTGGTAGCCCAAGTTTTGTGTAAATTAGTGTCCTGCAATGTTCGAACATGAGAGAGGCAACCAAAACATTAAAAACTTTACCTCATTTTATGTGAAAAACTAATGGCAAGAGCTGTGCTAAAATCCTTAAGGTATATGTACACCCACAAAATGCAAAAAAATGATGAAAAATTCGAATTTTCAAAATATAACTATTTTAATAGAGAATTTTCTCCCCTTTAATATGATATAAGAATTTTCAGATAAGTCCCATTTTCCAAAATTCTGCGTCATCAGCCACGGTCACTTCAACGAAGATCACTCCAAAAGTAATGCACAACATTTTTTAAATTTATTTTTATTCTAAACCTTTGCAATTTATGGAGGTCATAGATACATCCTTCCCCCTTGTATTCAAATTTAATTTATGTTGTTCCCGTGAGTGGCGCCAGAGAGTAGCTCAGACGTGTTGGTTCAGACTTTTATCGTGCAGGTATACAGGCCCTGATTCCAAGATGGCGTAAGGCAGTTGAAAGGTGCGGGGATTATGTGGAAAAGTGACGTATTGTTCCTGAAGGATGTATCTACATTCTGTGAAAATAGCAAAGCTGTAGGATAAAAATGTAATTTTTAAATAAATATTTGGAATTACTTTTTGAGTGATTCTCGTAGCAGTCAATCCCCTCGTCCAGCATTGCTTGTAAAATAAACTTCTTTCTAGTCCCAAAATAAATGCATAGATATCAGATCATGATCATTAGATTGAAAACACGTTTTTACATAATGAAGTAATTTATAATCTTTTACTATTAGCCATAAAACTGTAAATTTGTGTGTCAGTGATGTTGTACGTCATTTTAATAACAGTCCAAAAGGAGACATTAAAATTCTGAGGAGGATGAGCATAAACCCTGGGACAAACACCATCGCAGGATTTGTTGCATCAATGGAAAATAGGGACAAAAATGCCAAAAAACATTCAACACCTGAAGTTAAAACAAGGAGGAGGTATTTGAGAGGCAGAAAGAAGCTGAAACAGGACCGACATGAAGCTGCTTAAGGGGTGACATATGATGATGCAGTCTTCTAGGCTCTGAAAGTTTGTGGTTCATTTCCTGTAAATAGTAATTTTAGAATATTTACTTCTTTTAAACATGATATCTCAGTCAAATATGGTGATACCAAGAAGATATTGGTGTCATTTTGAAGCTTGAAATGTCCCCTAGTGCCTGACAATGAGTAAAATAACATTAATATAGTTAATAATTATCTATGGATTTTTTACATGATATATGCAACATAAAATATTAGTATAAGTTACATGTATGGTAATATTTAATTCATGTAAATGAAAATAAAAAATAGCTCTATGTCAGGCACTAAAGAATAGTTTTAGCTATAAAACAGTGAAAAAAAATGGCTCTATCTTAAAAACTGCATGAGCTATCATGTTTCATGTTGTTTGTCAAAATTATAAACAATCTAATTTGTATAAACAATTTAGACATAATTTCAAGGTATTTGTTCACTTCATTCTCTTTCTGGTACCATTCTCAATTGTATAAAAATTTTACAAAGCAAAATTATGCAAAACAAAATTTTTTGTATGTAAAGGTGTACATATACCTTAAGCGATTAAAGCATGAGTACAGGAGAGCGAATATTTTGATAACAAGGTGAAACAAACACGGCAGGAATCATTTTGCAGAGCGAACATCGGCAAATATCGAATTTCACCATACTCGACAAACTTGAATCGAACACAGAGCCTGTAATGCATGACACTAGTGTTGTTGTTGTTTTCTAATGCCAGGCGTTTGACAATAAAGTCATTTGACCTCTTGCACTCCAATATTTTTCAAAGATATTATCATGGCCAGCCACTGAAGCACAGATTTTGAGGTGTTCCGAATCCATTTCTTGGTTTGAGTTGCACAATGGCCAGTTAGGGGACTGATATATTCCAATTCTATGCAGGTGTTTGGCCAAACAGTCATAGCCTGTTGCCAATCTAAATGCAGCTACAGACGATTTTCGTGGTAAATCGGGAAGTAACTGTGGATTATGATGCAGAGAGTTCCATTTTTTCCCTTGAGATTATGTTATCAAATTTTGTTTGTTGTGTATTGTAATTTTATTATGTATTGTTTATATTGTGTATACCACTGCCACCGGGTGCTTGCCCACTTACAGTGTAAATAAATACATCATCCAAGTCTAAGTATGTAAAAAGGTAAAGGTATCCCCATAACATGCCATGAAGGCACTTGGGGGGGGCATGGAGCTAGAGCCCTATGCTTTCCATTACCTCGGCACTAGAATGAGGTGGTGTGGTCGGCACCACGCTCTGACTGCCTTTTACCCCCAGGAAAGACGCGGTACTCAATTTTATAGGAGGCTGAGTGAATCTCGGGGCCATTCTGAAAGTTTGGCAACGAGAAAAAATCCTGTCACCACCTGGGATCGAATCCCGGACCTTTCAGTCCGTAGCCAGCTGCTCTACCAACTGAGCTATCAGTCTAAGTATGTAGTCTAAGTATGTAGATTTAATAAATCTTTTCACAGAGTAATACGTAGATTTAGTAACAGGTCTGTAAGTAGCATTGCTGCCCTTCTTTGCTAATGCATCCGCATTCTCGTTTCCCAGGATTCCACAATGCAATGGTATCCATTGGAATACAGTTCTTTTATTGAGTGATATTAATTGAGAGAGCATTTTAGTTATTTCTGCTGTTTGAGATGAAGGTGTGTGTTTAGAGACTATTGATAGAATAGTTGAGATGAAGGTGTGTGTTTAGAGACTATTGATAGAATAGCTGCTTTGGAGTCTGACAATACAACTGCATTCTTAAATTTATTGATGTGAAATAGAAGATTCCTGAGACTTTCACTTATTGCAACGATTTCTCCATCAAAACTAGTGTAAATATCGATAAAACACGTCATCACTTTAGTTAAAGTACACTGCACATTCGTTAATCATTATGGTAGGCCTATATGAGTGTGTAATTCATGTATTGACAAGAATTTTCTAAAAAAAAAATAATAATAATAATAATTTGGTGGTTAATTCGAATTTTCAATAATCCATTTGGAAATGTTTCGAATTCTCCTTACAGTTCGACTTAAAATATTGTTAAGACTCCCACTTGTAGGCTATAGACAATCAGCATTAGCAGCAGTACAGATTTCAGTCCTTCTGCTATTCTTTGATCCTCTATGGCCTGTAACAGAGGTAACTTTAACTTTATGGGTTACTGGTAACTACATTTTCTAATGTAAGCGATATCAATTAAGGTTATATTGAACTAAGTATAGCCTTGTTCTTCAGTCATTGGTGCTTTGCACGAGGATAAAATTTAAGTACAGAGTAGGTACTTAAAAAAATAATTAAGCAACTTCACATATCGATGATGTTGGACAGCAACCTCGTATGTCAAAAAAATTAACGAAATGAGATTTGACTTTATCTCATCAAAAAAGTCTTCCTGAATCTTTTGGAAACACATTTTATGTCAATACATAGATACAAACTTCACAAAAAGATATTTAAATGTCCTGTTATGTCAGATATTTGTTCGTTGTCAAGATATTAAAATGTTTCTACGTTTTCCTGTAAAATCGAATATTCTGACATACGAAGTTGCTGTTCAGCACCATCGATATTTAATATAAAGTAGACTTAGTAACTATTTAAGATAGAACAACGTGTAAGGCATCAATGGACAGGAAATTCTTAGAGATTTGCGTACTGTACATCACGAAGATTTAGAAAGATTCTACGTTGGACCTGTGTGTCAAGTGATATATGCACAAGCAATAATACAGTTCTTGACGTACACGGAACAACATGCTCATGTCCATGGTTTCCATATAACATAAAAATTATTTGATACTTAGCTCACCAGTCTATCTATTGGATTGTCGTATCCCCCTTCAACATGCGAGAGGTCCAGGGCGAATTACTATGAATGTGGTCAGTTTTACTAATATTGAATAGCCTACTGAAAGTTTCGAGTGTTACATTTGTAACAAGTGGGGGAGGGGGGACTACAGCAATGAATTAGAATATACAGGTAAGCATCAAACGATTTTTATGTTGAAAGTATTTTTGACTGAAAAACTAAAACCACATGATTATGATTATCACTATAATAGGCCTTCATCTCACAGATGCCAGTGACGTAAAAGAAAATTGTGCCTTCTTTGGTGTACCTTTTCTAGAGAAACGCCCTAAGAATAATTAAAGATTCGCATAAAACGACATCCTGTAAAAAGATTTTCCAAAATGTACAATTCTTGACTTCAGCTTGTCAAGCAGGCCCTTCATTTTCTTTCTTTGATGATATTTCAAGTTACCTTACCAAGCTACTTTTATTAGGCCTACTAGACCTAATAAAAATTCATAATTTAACACAAGATATAGGCCCTAAATCAGTTTCAGCTGTTACAAAAAGGAGTTCATTTACGTGTATTAGTTTTCAATAGTAGGCCTAATAATTATCTTAAAGCTTTGGGGAGTCAAGAGAAAATGTTCAGAACAAAACTAACAAAATTTCTTCATATTCGTACCTTCTATTCAACCGATGGAATGCTCACCTAAGCTTTTAAATTAAATTAATCTACTCCTATTTACTATGTAGACCTATTAACAACTCTGTACATTATGTATCAGCCTATGTAATTTTGTAAGACCTAATTTTTTACTTGTTTCACATCTCAAAGATACAATATTGGTGTAAGATCTAGGGCCTATGGAATAAAAATGAAATAGCAATACTGGCAAATTAAAATAACATATTATTCTAATCAGCCCTAACATAATAATTGTTAATTTATATTTCAGTAGCTGTTCTTACCTAGGTTACCCGTCAAAAATTTCAAGAAAATGAGCAATGGTTATATTGATTATGTAGATGAGTTGCCTACTACGCCAATTTCGAATGTTTCAGCATGAAGTAAAAACATATTGTATGGTACTTTTGCGAATATGACTATGAATATAAAGTTCATCACACTGTACATCGTTTCGGAATTTATTCTATTAATTATATCACTGTTGCTGCATTACTTTTTAATGAACTCCACACCACACCAAGGTCATGTCACCAACTGTAAACACATTGCAAACACGTGCGTTATTTGGAGGAAGGAAAATAATTTCACATATTAAGATCGTATAGGCTTTGTGTACATGTGCTAAACTATGCCACAATCCCTCTTTAACTTCTCTTCATAATGTAAGAATGTAGGCCTCATATGCTACACCTACCGGTACTGTCACAATCACAATCTTTTGTCACAAAGTTTCACAAATGTCTTGCAATTATTGACCCTGTTTAATAATTACATGCAAAGGTTTGACGTTAATGATATGCTGTACACTAATAAATATCTGCTGTACCGTAAACAACATAATAATCAAAATATTTCAATAAACATAAATATTTCACCTTACATTTTATTCCTCTCCTCACCACCATTCTTGGCTCTTTGGAAACTACCAGCACCGGCCATCTGTCTTCTTTAATAGAAGAAATTGACGGAGAACGTGATACACTTTTACTGCCGGAAGAATTATTAGATTCAGTTACAGATTTATTATCTGTTGGAGAAATTGGCAAATCTTCATTACAGACAGTGGCCATGTTTGATGTTATTAATTTTCGAGTTCAAACAATCGATTTGCACACATCGATATACATATACTGTATTTACATCAATGAATGCCAATCAGAGTAATCGCTAAGCGTATTTCATAAGATTTCGTTGACGTGCACTTATTTGTTCCTCACGTTTCGTTATTTAATTATGCGTTTTGGTTTGAACATTAGAATCCATTCACAAATGAAAGAACATTTAGCTCAAAAGTGCCAGGCTTGAATATGAAATTAAGGTAATAGATATCTTGGAAAATTTTATGTGGAACAAACCACCGCCTGGGGGTGAACTCAACATGTCTGCTCTTCCTCCCTTAACGACATTCAATAACATTTTCACAGAATCATAGAACACTACACGTAACTTGAAATATACTCGAATATATAGAAATATCAGTTTGTAACCTTAATCTAAAATTTTTCAAACAAATTACTTCGATTGGTGTGTGATAAAGATAAACAAAATTAAAGCAGCCGTAATTCGCACTAAAAAAAAATAAAATAAATTTAAAAAGTAAGATAATTCACAATATTGGTAATTTTAGACCGGAAAAAAATTCCAATGTGCCTAGACCTACTGTCATGAATGAAACGATTTCATTAATTTCGTGTTATAAAAACTGTTGTTAATCTCTCTCATTCTTACATATTAGGGCCTATTCAGTTCCGTAACCTACCGATACATAATGAAATAAAGGGAACATTTAATGTTAATGTCATGCATTCTTTGAAGTCCTGTCTGCCTGCTTTTTAATCCTGCCGTTAGGCAAAATGCTGTAGCATCTGTTTCTCACGCTAGATAACCGGGTTAGAAATTCGGTGAGATAAAGTACCTTAATAGAATTAAAGAAGAGACTAGTGAAATGATTTGTTTGAAGTGTGGATTTATATGGGACAGAAACATGGACATTAATTTTCAAAGTAAAGATTATTATTATTATTATTATTATTAATATTATTATTATTATTATTATTATTATCTAGTGCCTTATTATTGAAACATGCTGTTGGTTAGCACAATAATAATAATAATAATAATAATAATAATAATAATAATAATAATAATAATTTTTTTATTTAGGCTATATTTTTATTTATTACTAGCCGTAACCGTGCGCTCCGCTGCACCCGTTAGAAATAAGTATAAAGTAATTACATAATTAAAATAGGACATTTGATCCAGGGAACATTCGTGTTTGATATAAGGATAAATCGTTTATTATGTTACTTAATTTAAATTGTATTTATTTACATAATTAAAATGCGATCATTTTGATCCAGAGACCACTCATTTGGTCATAAAAATTATTTTAGGAAATACAGGAAACGAATGTACAGAATAGCCTATCAAGTTTTCTGTGCATAAGAAGCTATTTTAATCTTACCTGTCCTCGATTCACTCAGAAGTTACTGTAATAACATTATAGCATTATGTCCATCTAGAGAAACTACACTTTCCAATGGTGAATTAATAATTAATTATACAAATCGGTTAATTTAGCTTCTGATATTACTTCATACAAACACAGAAACATTATCTGTAGGCTATCTTTCATAGCTTTCGATTGTTGCTGTCCAAGGCCCCTTATAGACGAAGTCATTTGTTTTTTAATTCATTACACGGCCTTAGATGGCAGTTATTTTAATTTTAAAACTCATTTATATCATTAAATATCAGTCCTATCAAAATTTTTCAAGGAATAAAACTTATCATAAATTATTTTTAAAGAAACTTTTGTTATGTAACATTTTCCACAAAAATCAATAATAAGCGAGATATTTCAATTTATTTAATTCAGGCCCCCTTATAACCCCCCTTTTAAATAACGTATTTTGAATGCCATATAGCCTAAAATCTAAGTTACAACGAAATTAATTTATATTCCAATTTTCATTGAAATCCGTTCAGCCATTATCGCGTGAAAAGGTAACATACAGACAGACAGACAGACAGACAGACATACAAACAAAAATTTCAAAAAAGCGATTTTCGGTTTCAGGGCGATTAATTATATATGTTAGGACCAATTATTTTTGGAAAATCGAAAATTACCAGAAAAATTTCAGCTACAGATTTATTATTAGTATAGATTGATATTAGTGTGCTAGCTAATAGCGGCTTGCCAATAGATACAGTAATGGTACAGTAATAAAATTAAAATAATAACAATTATGCAATATTCGGAACCCGAATCACGTACAGTGAAGTGGGTAGGCATTGGATACATATAGACTAATATATACACTGACTATTACATTTTTCCGTCATACTACTTTTGATCAATAAACGGTCGGAACGACTTGTTTCAACTAATCAAGGCTGCTTATCCCTCTTTAGCATTTGTTTCTTTGTTTGCTAACATTGTACTTTCAATAATTGTACCTTTTAAAATGATTCATGTTTATTTTATCATCCTTAATTAAAAACTTTTCTATCATTTATCTTGTTTATATTATTTTGGGTTATGTTACAGCTTCTGCTGTATTTATTTTTATTTATTTTATTGGGTTATTTTACGACGCTGTATCAACATCTAGGTTATTTAGCGTCTGAATGAAATGAAGGTGATAATGCCGGTGAAATGAGTCCGGGGTCCAGCACCGAAAGTTACCCAGCATTTGCTCGTATTGGGTTGAGGGAAAACCCCGGAAAAAACGTCAGCCAGGTAACTTGCCCCGACCGGGATTCGCGGCCGACCTGGTTTCGCGGCCAGACGCGCTGACCGTTACTCCACAGGTGTGGACCTTCTGCTGTATGAGATTATGGATAGTCACGTATCAGAGATTGTTTGATATAATATTGATAATTGAAGTGGAATGTAACTGTTTTAATAAAAATGGGACGGAATCAACAAATCTTCTTGACTAGTAATCGTCCATAGAGTTCAATGACAACTGGTAACAAGAAACAGCTGATCACAACACACTACTGCCATCTATCGGAATATTTGTAACTATGAGATGGTAAAATAATACATTTGAAGACAGTTAAGTACTTTTGTAAGTCAATTAATATTTTATTGCATTAGCCGTACCCGTGCGCTCCGCTGCACCTGTTAGAAATAAATATAAAGTAATTACATAATTAAAATAGGACGTTTGATTAAGGGAACATTCGTGTTTGATAGAAGGATAAATTGTTTAATATGTCACTTAATTTAAATTGTATTTAAATAATTAAAACGCGGTCATTTTGGTCCAGAGAGCAATCATTTGGTGCAATGACAATTCCTTTAACATGTTTCTTAATTGTTATTACATGCAACCATAGTTTAATGAAGATTGACATAACATTTAGTTTTAATGTGTATACTTTATATTACTTACTATATGTTTCAGAAGTTACTGTAATAACATTGTAGAATTATGTCCATCTAGTGAAACTACACTTTCCAATGGTGAAATAATAATTAAACAATTAATTAGATTCCGATATTACTTCATACAAACACAGAAACATTCTCTTAGGCTATGTTTAATAGCTTTCGATTGTTGTTGTCCAAGGCCCCTTATAGACAAAGTCATTTGTTTTTATTTCAGTACAGCGCCTTAGATGGCGTTGTTATTGTAATTTTAAAACTCATTTATCTCATTAAATATCAGTCCTATCAAAATTTTGTATAGAATAAAACTTATCTGAAAGTATTTTTAAAGAAACTTTTATTGTTATGTAATATTTTTCATGAAAATCAATAATAAGCGAGATATTTCGATTTATTTAATTCGGGCCCCCTTATAACCCCCCTTTTAAATAAAGTATTTTGAACGCCATATAGCCTAAAATCTAAGTTACAACGAACTTAATTTATATTACAATTTTCATATAAATCGGTTCAGCCATTATCGCGTGATAAGGTAAGAAACATCCAGATAGACAGACAGACAGACAGACATACAGACATACAAACAAAAATAAAAAAAACGATTTTCGGTTTCAGGATGGTTAATTATACATGTTAACACCAATTATTTTTGGAAAATCGAAAATTACCAGAAAAATTTTGGCTACAGATTTATTATTAGTATAGATTAGATAGAGTACTTTATTTCTTCTAATCGTTATATACTTTCTTCTAATCGTGTAATAGTAAATTAAATCCCACTAGATTTTTCCTTTCTCTAGATAAATCAAAACTTCTAGCGATATTACTGCTAATAATAATGAAAATATGATACCAGTACGTAGGTCTAAGCAAAACTAAATCCAAATATTAAATAGCTAAAATTAAAATAGGTATCAAATTAAAAATAACAGAACAATAATAATGAGGAATTAAAGACTAACAATGATATTAGTGGTAAATATTTACAAGTTAAAAAATTAAGTCTTTACCGTAAAATAAACTAGTCTATACAATGAATGGATCGAATTCACAGTTAATGCATGCTGGCATTTTTAATGCATCTGGAGACTGAGGAAAGAGATTTAAAATTTCTACCACAGAAAAGTTTGTGAGCTCTGATACCTTTCATCGGAACACGAAAGCTAATGCTGCTTATACAGGGTGTTTAAAAAATACGGGGCATAATTTCAGGTATGTATTTCCCACATGTAGACAATCAAAATAGTTCATTACAACAGGTGTCCGGAAATGCTTTATTTCCGAGTTATGGCCTTCACAACATTGAAATTCACCGGAACCATACCTCATGTTTTAGAAGACACTCCACTGATCAATCGTCAACACATTCACTTCTTGCATGATGGCGCTCCTGCACACTTCATTCGTACGGTTCGCCGGTACTTGGATCGAAGGTTTCCTGATCGATGGGTAGGTAGAGGTGGCCCAATTGCTTGGCCTCCACGCTCACCTGATCTGAACCCTCTCGATTTCTACTTGTGGGGCCATTTAAAATCATTGGTTTATTCGTCTCCTGTGCCTGATTTGGAATCCCTTCGGAATCGAATTGTGGCATGTTCTGAGGACATACGCAATACTCCTGGAGTTTGGGATTGTGTTCGCAGGTCAATGAGATATCGATGTGAGGTCTGTATTCAAGCAGGAGGTGGACATTTTGAACATTTTCTGTAATGACAACGACCTGCGGAAAGAAAAACGTTCCGGTGAATTTCAATGTTGTGAAGGCCATAACTCGGAAATGAAGCATTTCCGGACACATGTTTGTAATGAACTATTTTGATTGTCTACATGTGGGAAATACATACCTGAAATTATGCCCCGTATTTTTTAAACACCCTGTATAATATCACAGGATATAATATCACCTTTGAGGACCTTGCATAAGAATAGCTACGTTTAATAAAATTCATGACGTCTAGTACGAGGCGCGTCCATAAAGTAACTTTCCCACTCGTCCCACAGCTAGCAAACCATATGTTGCGTGAAGCGACTGCGTGTACGTGATAGAGTAATGTCCTGGCATGGCGCATGCGCTAGCGGAACTTCCCGAGTGCTCTCAGTAGCTTCGTTGCATTGGTTGAAGATGGACGTTCCTATTCCAGCTCCCTCCGCGTGAAGTGCGGTCAGTGATAAAGTTTTTGAATGCACAGGGCATAGCGCCGATTGAAATTGATCGTCAGCTGTGCAGGTCTATGGGCAAGCAGATGGTGCGTTGCTGCTGCAGACAATTTTCAGCAGGACACCAAAATGTGCATGACGAGGAGCACAGTGGGAGGCCAACCATCATCACAGACGACCTTGTGGAGCAACGCAGCATCTGCTTGCTCATGACGTTAGGCCCATAGACATGGCACAGCTCTATATCTGTGGTAGTCTCCTACAACTTTCATTTGTCTTCTTCTTTATCGATCATGGCCTACTGTACCAGGTTATGATTTTATTCTTCATGGCTTGCTCTACAATACAGAATTTAAAGAATAATATCATTACAACTTACAAATGGCTTTTAAGGAACCCGAAGGTTCATTGCCGCCCTCACATAAGCCCGCCATCGGTCCCTATCCTGTGCAAGATTAATCCAGTCACTATCATCATATCCCACCTCCCTCAAATACATTTTAATATTATCCTCCCATCTACGTCTCGGCCTCCCTAAAGGTCTTTTTCCCTCCGGTCTCCCAACTAACACTCTATATGCATTTCTGGATTCTCCCATACGTGCTACACGCCCTGCCCATCTCAAACGTCTGGATTTTAAGTTCCTAATTATGTCAGGTGAAGAATACAATGCGTGCAGTTCTGCGTTTGTGTAACTTTCTCCATTCTCCTGTAACTTCATCCCGCTTAGCCCCCAAATTAAAGAATAATATGAGCCAATACAAAATTGCCTTACATGTGCAAAATCATTACCAACTGCCTTACATGTGCAAAATCATTACCAACTGCAATTGAGTGGTTAAAATAGTGTTAACGGCTGTTATAGTTAAGTGTTGGTTGTTTTGAAGAAAATGATGTTGAAGAAATGAAAAATACATTAACAAAACTTTAAAAATAAACACGTTGTTAATTTAACACTAGTTAAGCCAAATTAAACATTTATGTCATACCTGTACTCGGAGTTATTGGGCAGAAATCTGTATGAACATAAGGATATTATGAATTTTCTTTCAATATTTGTTTTTATTTAACTGAATCAGTTGTTGTACAGACTTCCAGACTACAGATATACATTCGAGTTTCAACTGAACTAATGTATAGCGAAGCATTAAAAGAGAATCAGGTATAGAGAAAGAATAAGTTGCTGGCCATATTATTCCCAACATTCTGATCGCATGATTGTCTACGTATGGAATTAGAATGCAGGGGGTAGGAGGGCATTATGGCCGAGGACTGCGACCTGTTACGATCTATTGCGCTAACCCTCAAGCTAGGCGCATTCCCAAACCCACACCGGCTGACTACACTAAGGTTTGCTGCGTACCCAGGTTTCGAGCAGGCAACCTCTCTCGTCCCTAGGCCAAACCCTCCGAGCGTCGCCAGCCGGCGTTCAGGGCAACGCTATGGAATGATGACGAAATGGAGAAATGGTGACGGAATTATGTAGATGCCTCATATGGAGAAAAGCGGAAGAACCCCGAGAAAAACCCCAACTGCGACCTTGTCCGCCACAAGTGTCGCTATGGATTTTTCAATGAAATATCCCAGACTTGACTGGGATTAGAACTCGGGACGCCTGCCTGACAGGCTGGAGTTCTGACCACTCAGTCATCGCAGGACGTGTAAATGTAATCAACGTGATTTGAAAACATAGTTAACTCTCTATGATTACTCCACCAAGGTCTTTAACATGATCTACTTTGTTAATCTGAACGTTATTTTTAGGGGTCACTTCACGTCAACTGGTCTTGTAGCCTATCTAACAGGAGCGGCTCTACAATAAGAACTGCAGAGCTGCAGAACCGCCTTTTAAATGGACCTGGAAAAATTAAAAATGTAAAACATGCTTTTATGTAATCTACTTCATTGTTTCATTTATTTTTCCAATTCATTCTCCTTCGATTCGAGATTTTACTGTCTGTAGGAGCCTTGAACTGCTCGAGAATTTTAGCTGTAGTGTACTTTTCGGATCTGTGATCGGCAGTTCCTGAAGCTCAACGTAGGGTAGTCGGCAGCAGAAAACTGGTTTTCTTCACCGTCCCATAAGACTGCATTAGAGCTGCAACCGAAGCAGCTCTCTCCGAATATACAAAAGAACCGTCAACACCCTCATCTCTTAGAACACATAGGCTTCTGGACTACTGTATATCATTACAGTTCCAGTGTGTTATAGTACTGTGGGTGGTGTGATGTGATTAGTCAGTGTGTCTAAGGAAATATTTATATTAAAAATTAATGAAATGAAAACCTAATCGACCAACCCTTTTCGAAATTAAAAGAGAAATTGCATGTTAACTTAAGAAATTAGGACGTCCTACACAAAATTTAAATATTGAAATTTCTGGAAAAAGTCGAGGAAATCATGTACCGGTAGCCTACTAGTCATTTTAATACCGAAATGTGTCATGGAAACGATTGGTTTTTGCTGCGTTCATGAAAACGCTTTCTCCCCACCCGTGTATTCTGTTTAGAGAAAATACATGGACAAACACCGGAGTGAAGGATTTAGTTAATTTGACTTAAAAACTAGAAAAGCTTGTGGGGCACATCTCCACTACGTAACTAGTTGTACCAGGTGGGAGAGGTGTAGCGCACGGATGGTTGGAGTACAATTTCGGGTACACAGTCAACTTCGAGAAGGGGCTGTAATTACACGCATTATACGATTTTGATGCAATAAACAGCATGCGTTTGCTAAATACATTATTTTTCATGCAGAACTGCCAACCTATGTAACCGCGGGCCGCTACTGCTATCTAAAAAAAATTATTTTCCGTAAAAAATTTATTTCTGTATGTTAAAACACGCAATATAATGCAGGAGACAGAAATATATATCATTTTAAAATAAAAATCTACATGTTACTATAAACAACACAGTTAAACTTTATCGACTGATAATTTCAATCGTGTTTTTGTTGCCTATGTTGGCTATATTGGGAGTTCCTGGATCTGACCAAAGAAGGGATATGTAGACATTGTAGACCAGGCCTGCACAAGGTTTGCGCTCTCCGAGCCGGCTCACAGCTCATGAGCGGAATGCAGATATTAGCTGCGCTCTGTATAAGGGTGGACTGGAAGAAGGGGTGGATCTCTTACAAAATATACACAAAAGGAAGTACTATTACGAGTACTTATGAAATGAATTCCCGTTCAGTGTTTGCAAAACTATCTTGAACTATTATTAATTAATAAAGAAATATTTATTTTACAGAAGTAATAGAAATTCTACAGCTACTTAAATGTACAATATCATTTTGTTATATTTTTATTTATCAGTACATCAAAACGAGGTTTTATGCTGTTGGCAGCTGAAAGGAACAGTTGCCTACTGATCGTAATGAAACATCAGTTACAGATGTTCGATGTCTGTCTTTATTAAAGTTGATTATAGAAAACAATTGCTCACAAATATAAATGTTGAGCCAAACAGAGCAATCATTTTCACAGCCTGCCTGTGTAGTCGTGGACATTATTGCTAATGTTTAGTCTTGTAAAACTCAACCACGCTAGTACTATTATTCAAACGATCTTTAGCCCTTAGGTCACATTGAAGATCAATGAGTTCGAGCTGTAAATCGTTAAATGTTATGTTCCGTCCTTTAGATTCCTCCATACTGTACTGTAGCAGTAGGTAAGCAACGTGAAACAGTTACTGAGAATAAGCCTACACAATGCACTCCACTAGATAACTGAGTGGTCGTTTCCCTCTCCTCTACCTATAGTAAGTCTATGTCATTCTGACGTACCTTCCTCTCCGTTTCGGCGAGCGGTAAACACAGCTCTCCAGCTCCAAATGAGCGCGCGCGCTCGTTGAGCGCTGTTTGTGCAGGTATGTTGTAGACCGACTATGATGAAAGCTTCTGTCGCAGTTAAAGAAGTGAAACACCCAAGAATTATAAATAAGCGTGGACAGTTTGTTTTTCTTTGGGAACGAACAATTAATCTTCACAGTGAAATCATTAAAGCTTTGTGATTGAATTTGTTTCATTTTATATTTTAATTAGTTGTATTTAAGATGTTTGGAGAAATTAATAATAAAATAATTGAAATTTAATATTTTCACCATTTTGTAACATGTTATAAATATTCTGTATGTTCTTGGTCAAACGCAAATTCAAGATTTATAAAAGGCAATTTGTTTTAAATATCTTACAGATAGTCCACAGAAAAATGTCATACTATTTCAGAATTTACCAATTAGCAGAGTTATTGAATGAACTACGAGGCGCATCCAGAAAGTAAGTTTCCCGATTTTTTCCCTTGAAAGTAAACGTAATTAGCCGTGTCAATTACGCATGCGTAACAGATCTATGACCTATCAATCATATGCCAGCCGGACAGGTCCCGCCTGGTGCCAGTAGCGTGGCAGCAGTGGTCCGAAATGGAAGCTCTTATTCCTTCTCCCGCCGCCTGCGAGGTTCGGTCGTGATAAAGTTCTTTAACGCACAAAGCATTGCGCCAATTGAAATTTATCGGCAGCTCTGTCATGTCTATGGGCTGAACATAATGAGTAAGCAGATGGTGCGTCGCTGGTGTAGGCAGTTTTCCGAAGGTCGTCAAAGTGTCCATGATGAAGAGCGCAGTGGGTGACCGTCCCTCATCAATGATGATCGTGTTGAGCTGGTGCGGCAGTGCATCATGGAGAATCGTCGCTTCACGATTACGGAGCTGAGCAGCCATTTTCCGTAGATATCGCGATCCTTGTTGCATGAGATTGTCACTAAGCACCTGCTGTTCAAAAAAGTGTGTGCCAGGTGGGTGCCGAAAACCTGACACCCGAACACAAAATGCAACGTTTAGGAGCAGCACTGACATTTCTGCAACGGTATCACGATGACGGCGACGAGTTCCTCGACAGGATCGTCACGGGCGATGAGACTTGGATTTCGCACTTCACCCTGGAAACCAAGCAGCAGTCAATGCAATGGCGGCATAGTGGATCTCCGGTAAGGACGAAATTCAAACAGACGCTGTCGGTACGGAAAGTGATGTGCACGGTGTTCTGGGACAGGAAGGGCATTCTGCTCATTGACTTCCTTCCAAGAGGTGAAACCGTGAATGCTGCCCGTTACTGTGAAACACTGCGAAAATTGCGACGTGCCATTCAAAACAAGAGGCGTGGAATGCTTACTGCAGGTGTTGTGCTCCTCCATGACAATGCTCGTCCACATACGGCTTCGGCGCACAGCAGCTGTTTTGACGGAATTTGGCTGGGAGTTGTTTGATCATCCACCCTACAGTCCTGATCTTGCTCCCAGCGATTTTCACGTTTTCTTGCACCTCAAGAAATTCCTGTTCTCCTGTGAGCGTTTTGGCAACGACGAAGAGCTGAAGACGTCTGTCACACGCTGGTTCCATTCACAGGTGGCAGAGTTCTACGACAGAGGGATACAAAAGTTGATCCCACGATACGACAAGTGTCTCAATTCTGATGGTGGCTATGTTGAAAAATAGCTGAAACATTGCTGTACCTGTTGCTAATAAATGTTTTCCTGAAAGTGCGTGTTATTTTTTTAAATAGGGAAACTTACTTTCTGGATGCGCCTCGTACATGAATGCGCAATGCCAATGAAAAATTTTGTCACACCGTAACATTTAGTCTTCCCCCTCCCCTTTTACTTACACAAAAGATATAGATTTCATAATTATGGATCAACAACTAGGTAACTAGAGGTGTATACCATAGCTCAGCGTTTCTCAAACTATGGTCCGCGGACCACCTGTGGTTCTCGAGGTCTGCTCTTCTGGTCCTTCAAAAAAGACAGAAGAAAAAATAACATTCAAACGAATTGCGTATTACATTATAGCTGAAAATCTCGAGATTGGAAATTACACATGGCAATCGCTTTCACTTTTGCTCCCAGTACTGACATTTTATGAAATTTATTATCCTACCCATCTATCGACTTCCCACTCTATTCTCAGCAATAAAAGAGGGATTTAAAGCACTATGAACGTGGTGTTCCTCGCCATCTTTTCCCTGCACTTCTGGTGCTGCACCTGTAACCCAGCCAGGGACCACCTGAATTCATTACAGAGGACCAAAGTACCGAACCTTTTTATGTATTTATGACTTTAAATCTTTCTTATGTGGTACACGCTAGTAGTTGTCTATGTCTCTGTTAAATAGTGCCCATTATACATAATGAAAAACTGGCTTCGATCCGGATCTTTGAAAAGAAAGGAACGTGATGATACGTTTCATTTAGGCACTGCTAATAGTTCAGAAGCTGTGTGTGAAGATATTAATATCAATGATCCTAGTGCTATTAAAGAAATATATAGTCATTCAAATGTAGGTCTAGAACAACTGTAAAAGAATCGAAGGCTCTTACATCTCACTAATGTGAGTACCAACATTTATTTATTTATTTTTAGTTAATAAGTTAAAGATTATCCAAACACTAATAGCATTGAATTATTAAAAAAAAAGAAAATAAATTTTCTTCTATTAACATTAACTTAATTAGCTAATACTAATATAAACTTAATAGAATTAAATTAATTTTAATTAATTAATTCTAATTTAAAATATAAGTATACTGGTATTAAAATATGCTACAATAGTACATTATGCAACGAGCCTATAATGGTAGTAATTAAGACGCGAGTATATTTATGAAATGAGCGCATTTCATAATTTTCATACGAGCGTCTTAATTATCATTATCGGTAAGTTTCATACCACTTTTTATGCTCGACCATATTTCTAACTTGAAATTATTCATAAGTATTAATGTTATTCTCATCTGACTGGGCAGCGGAACTGACCTTGTGCAATATCTCGTAAATTGTGAGATGTGCGCAGACGCGAAAGTATTGATTTTTTCCTAGAAACAAATGTCATTGACCTTGATATAATCTAGAGAGTAAAATAAAGATTAATCTCGATATAACCTTGAAATTGATTTAGACATTGAAAAACGAGATGAGAAATTGAATTTATTTGAATATTATTTACAATTAACGCTAATTATTATAGTAACAGAACATAACCTTCTGCGACAGTATTGGATTTCCAGCCTCCGTGACGTTTCGCTAGTTGTCTTTCGATTGTTTATCCGAGAATAATCGATACTTGCGCTTTCATATTGCTACAATGGTGTTTTCTGATCGGTGGAACATATGAACTTTAAAGAATAGATGTACTTTAATGAGGTCCATTAAAGGGTTGCTACCAGGTGTATAATTGCTACATTTCGGCATGGTCGAGCATAAAAATTATAAATTTGCTTTCGAAGGGAACGAGAGTAAGGTGGTTCGCGGAACTGTTGACTTAAAATAGTGGTCCTCACTTTAAAAAAGTGAGAAAGGCTGCCATAGCTTTTTCAATCGCCTTCAAGATAAGAAATTGACATAATCTTAAGTCTTTAAGTCAATATAATTAAATATTTGTCATATTCGTAACAATGGAATGACCCATAGGCAATAATTGAATTTAAGAGAACAAATTTAATATTCCTCGAAAAAGTTATAGCATTTCCATAAGCAAGGTCATGTTTTGTGTGATTAAGGAAAGTATTCTTCGATTTAGAGGCGCAATTTTGCCCTCGAGAGTCCGGCTGTGGATCTCTGCAATCGTCACCGGAGTGCGCTGGTATACGCATGACGCGGAGGATGGTCAGCACGCATGTACAACACTCGCGGTGCGTGAGGAGAGCTGCCGACAATGAACACTCGCGGACGACGATGCCGGGAGTGCGGGTGTGTGAGCCCTCCTGCGAGCCGCCGGTACCCGTGGCTCTCTAGAACCCAGGCCCTTCAGCCAGCTGAACGTCTCGACTAGTTGACTGAACATCTCCACAAGCATCCGTCATGTATGGCATGTTACTGGAGAGTGTCCAGCATTTCGTACAGGTAGGCCACGACACACCTTGTCATCGTCGTCGTCATCATCATCATCATCATCATTGTTATCATATTGCTTTGTTATCTGGACAAAATCAGAAATTTGTGCCTGAACCAAGAGACTTTATTATACTTTGATTGTTGAGAAATTGCCTAAATAATAATAATAATAATAATAATAATAATAATAATAATAATAATAATAATAATAATAATAATTTAATATGCTGTATAACAGCCAAAAGCCAATAACACTTCAGCACATAATTTCATAACAATAACAATAATGATAGAAATTACAATAAAAGTACATATAAATAATTATTAAAATAATGACAATTAAAAATAACTGTAATTGAAAATGAAAGGATGGAATCATATTATAAACTAGCCGTACCCGTGCGCTCCGCTGCACCCGTTAGAAATAAATATAAAGTAATTACATAATTAAAATAGGACATTTGATCCAGGGAACATTCGTGTTTGATAGAAGGATAAATCGTTTAATATGTTACTTAATTTAAATTGTGTTTAAATAATTAAAATGCGATCATTTTGGTCCAGAGACCACTCATTGGTGCAATGACAATTCCTTTAACATGTTTCTTAATTTTTATTACACGCAACCATAGCTTAATGAAGATTGACATCATTTAGCTTTAATGTGTATATTTTATTTTACTTGTTATAGGCTTCCATTGAATTATGGTCATAACTTAATTTTAACCATTGTTTTCTACGTGGCGCTTGGCCCACTATGGTTCTGCACCCTTCAAATAACTTAAATTATATTATATAATATTACATATTATATTATATTATATTATATTATATTATATTATATTATATTATAATATTATATCAGAAGTTACTGTAATAACATTATAGCATTATGTCCATCTAGAGAAACTACACTTTCTAATGGTGAAATAATAATTAATTATACAAATCGGTTAATTTAGCTTCCGATATTACTTCATACAAACACAGAAACATTCTCTGTAGGCTATCTTTCATAGCTTTCGATTGTTGCTGTCCAAGGCCCCTTATAGACGAAGTCATTTGTTTTTTAATTCATTACACGGCCTTAGCTGGCAGTTATTTTAATTTTAAAACTCATTTATCTTATTAAATATCAGTCCTATCAAACTTTTTCAAGGAATAAAACGTATCGCAAATTATTTTTAAAGAAACGTTTGTTATGTAACATTTTTCACAAAAATCAATAATAAGCGAGATATTTCGATTTATTTAATTCAGGCCCCCTTATAAACCCCCTTTTAAATAATGTATTTTGAATGCCATATAGCCTAAAATCTAAGTTACAACGAACTTAATTTATATTCCAATTTTCATCGAAATCGGTTCAGCCATTATCGCGTGAAAAGGTAACATACAGACAGACAGACAGACAGACAGATATACAAACAGAAATTTCAAAAAAGCGATTTTCGGTTTCAGGGTGGTTAATTATACATGTTAGGACCAATTATTTTTGGAAAATCGAAAATTACCAGAAAAATTTCGCTACAGATTTATTATTAGTAACGAATTATATAAAAGGTAACGAGAATAATATTATAATACATATCTAAACAAAAGACATAAATTAATAACTAACATAAAACTCCAAAAGTATATACTACATATTAAATGGATCCAAGTTCATTCCATGCAAATTAGCATATTTTATACATCTGAAGACCGGAGAGAGACATTTAAAATGTCTATTGCAAAAAATTTTATGAAATATTAAACTCTTAGCAGAAATACGAAGACTGATATTGTTTAGGAAGGATTCACAATCAATATCACTCTTAATGATTTTACAAAAAAATAAATAATCAATATCTTGACGTTTGGCAAGTAAACTACAGCAATTAAAATATTTGCAATTAACCTCATATTTATAATCATCAGAATTAGGTAAAAATCTATAACGACCCAAGGAAATAAATTTTCTTTGAATATTCTCCAATTTAGCCGAGGCAGTGGAAGTAATGATGATGATGATGATGATGATAATAATAATAATAATAATAATAATAATAATAATAATAATATTATTATTATTATTATTATTAATTTATTTACTAACATTCACTAATATTTAATATGCTGTGCAACAGCCAAGGGCCAATAACAGTTCAGCACATATTTTCATAACAAGAACATTAATAATGATAGAAATTATAATAAAAGTACATAGGAATAATTATTATAATAATGACAATTAAAAACAACTGTAATTGAAAATGAAAGGATGGAATCATATAA
Organism: Periplaneta americana; assembly: GCA_025594305.2. NCBI lineage: Eukaryota > Metazoa > Arthropoda > Insecta > Blattodea > Blattidae > Periplaneta > Periplaneta americana. The sequence continues at coordinate 15,822,115 of JAJSOF020000017.1, forward strand.
AAGAATATAATACAAATGATATAAAAGGTAACGAGAATAATATTATAATATATATCTAAACAAAATACATAAATTAATAACTGACATAAAACTCCAAAAAGGATAAGTATACTACACATTAAATGGATCCAAGTTCAATCCATGCAAATTAGCATAGTTTATACATCTGCTGACCGGAGAGAGAGATTTAGAATTTCTATTGCAAACAATTTTATGAAATCTTAAACCCTTAGCAGGAATATGAAGACTGATATTGTTTAAGAAGGATTCACAATCAATATCACCCTTAATGACTTAAAAAATAAATAATCAAGATCTTGATTTCTGGCAAATAAACTAAAGCAATTAAAATATTTGCAATTAACCTAATATTTATAATCATCAGAATTAGGTAAAAATCTATGAGATCACAAGGAAATAAATTTTCTTTGAATATTCTCCAATTTAGCCGAGTCAGTGGAAGTAATAATAATAATAATAATAATAATAATAATAATAATAATAATAATAATCCAACCTTTATCCGTTAATTTTACTACAGAAAAAGTATTAAAAATTTGTTTAAAAAAGCACAAAGATTACCCAACTGAATTCTTGTTTAAACATTTGAAAGTTTTCAATATTAAACAAATGTATTATTTTATTTTAGAGACGGATGGCGCCAATTACTATGGGAGGCCTAGACCCACCAAGGGCTGTAGCGCCAATGATGATGATGATATTATTTTATTTTATTAAAGTATTAAAATATTTAAATTTTAATAACTTTGAAAGGTATATACATAAATATAGAACTAAAAATATGAATTCTCTGCGTTTGTCTGAACCAAAATGTAAAACCAATGCAGCTTTTTATCATAGCATGAGTCAAGGTCCCAGATTATTAAACAAATTTTATTCCAATAATATTTCAACCACGAATCCTCTCCAAATTAATAAAAAAATGTATTGGATTTATAGTTTGGGTTTAAACATATTAAACGCTATTTAATCTGTATTCACTCTCAATTTTAACTGTTTTTTTGTCTGTATTGGAATCCCTCCTGAGCACGAGTCTTACTCATTCAGGAGTGGGCTAGTTTATCTTTCATTGTATTTATTAACTTGTATTCATTCCAAACTTACTAGCAGTAAAATAAATAAATAAATAAATAAATAAATAAATAAATAAATAAATAAATAAATAAATAAATAAGTAAATAAGTAAATAAGTAAATAAGTGAATAAGTGAATAAGTGAATAAGTGAATAAGTGAATGAATGAATGAATGAATGAATCAATGAATGAATCAATGAATGAATCAATGAATCAATCAATGAATCAATCAATGAATCAATCAATGAACGAACGAACGAACGAACGAACGAACGAACGAACGAACGAACGAACGAACGAACGAACGAATGAATGAATAAATGAATAAATGAATAAATGAATAAATCAATAAATAAATAAATAAATAACTAAATAACTAAATAAATAACTAAATAAATAAATAAATAAATAAATAAATAAATAACTAAATAAATAAATAAATAAATAAATAAATAAATAAATAAATAAATAAATAAATAAATAAATAAATAAATAAATAAATAAATAAATAACTAAATAACTAAATAAATAAATAAATAAATAAATAAATAAATAACTAAATAACTAAATAAATAAATAACTAAATAAATAAATAAATAAATAACTAAATAAATAAAGAAATAAATAAATAAATAAATAAATAAATAAATAACTAAATAAATAACTAAATAAATAAATAAATAAATAACTAAATAACTAAATAAATAAATAAATAAATAAATAAATAAATAAATAAATAACTAAATAACTAAATAACTAAATAACTAAATAAATAAATAACTAAATAAATAAATAAATAAATAAATAAATAAATAAATAAATAAATAACTAAATAACTAAATAACTAAATAACTAAATAAATAAATAAATAAATAACTAAATAAATAAATAAATAAATAAATAACTAAATAAATAAATAAATAACTAAATAAATAACTAAATAAATAAATAAATAAATAAATAAATAAATAAATAACTAAATAAATAAATAAATAACTAAATAAATAAATAAATAACTAAATAAATAAATAACTAAATAACTAAATAACTAAATAACTAAATAAATAAATAAATAAATAAATAAATAAATAAATAAATAAATAAATAACTAAATAAATAAATAAATAAATAAATAAATGTATAATAATAATAATAATAATAATAATGATAGGAGGTAACAATTTTTATCACAATTAATAAGCAGCCATTGCATATAAATTGCGGAAAATAGGAGAGACTGGCGTGAAAATTTATGTTTTCAAGAGCAATATAACTTTTCTGAAGGAAACTACTTCTCGTAAATTCTACAATAGTATATTACTTAAAATAAAATTGACAGAACAGATTGTGTTAAGTATTTTGGAGTATTCTTTGACAGTAAACTTTAGTTTTACAATCATGTAGGTTACATATTCAAGCATGAAATTAGAATCTTGGGTTCTAATACAGTCTTTCTCTAAGCCTCTCTCACTTTTTATATTCTACACTAGCCGTACCCGTGCGCTCCGCTGCACCCGCTAGAAATATAAAGTAATTACATAATTAAAATAGAACGTTTGATCCAGGGAACATTCGTGATTGATAGAAGGACAAATCGTTTAATATGTTACTTAATTTAAATTGTATTAAAGAAATTAAAATGCGATCATTTTGATCCAGAGACCACTCATTTGGTCATAAAAATTATTTTATGAAATACAGGAAACGAATGCCTATCAAGTTTTCTGTGCATAAGAATCTTACCTCTTCTCGATTCAGTCAGAAGTTACTGTAATAACATTATAGCATTATGTCCATCTAGAGAAACTACACTTTCCAATGGTGAAATAATAATTAATTATACAAATCGGTTAATTTAGCTTCCGATATTACTTCATACAAACACATAAACATTCTCTGTAGGCTATATTTCATAGCTTTCGATTGCTGCTGTCCAAGGCCCCTTATAGACGAAGTCGTTTGTTTTTTATTTCATTATACGGCCTTAGCAGTTCTTTTAATTTTAAAACTCATTTATCTCATTAAATATCAGTCCTATCAAAAATTTTCAAGGAATAAAACTTATCGAAAATTATTTTTAAAGAAACTTTTGTTATGTAATATTTTTCATAAAAGTCAATAATAAGCGAGATATTTCGATTTATTTAATTCAGGCCCCTTATAATACCCCTTTTAAATAATGTATTTTGAATGCCATATAGCCTAAAATCTAAGTTACAACGAACTTAATTTATATTCCAATTTTCATCGAAATCCGTTCATCCATTATCGCGTGAAAAGGTAACAAACATACAGACAGACAGACAGACAGACAGAAAGACAGACAGACAGACATACAAACAAAAATTTCAAAAAGCGATTTTCTGTTTCAGGGTGGTTAATTATATATGTTAGGACCAATTATTTTTGGAAAATCGAAAATTACCAGAAAAATATCGGCTACAGATTTATTATTAGTATAGATTAATGATATTGAAACTCGAATATGCATGTGAAATTCTGTTACAAATGACTCAGCTAAATTAGAAATTATTAAATACAAATTTATATCGTTATGTTTACACAGATTTCTACGCAATTACTCCTAAGGATAGTTACGATACAAAAAAATTGTAATTATTTCAATTGTCACAGTTTAAACATGAAGTTCCCCAAGAATCTTTTTTTGGTTCATTACTGTTTCTAGTTTATAGGTCTATTTAGGATTTATCCCATCTTCATTGTTGGACATATACTTTCAACATTTATATAATCACTGGATTAACTTTGTAACTTCTTCACTAGGCTTCGGACAACAAGAATACAAATTCGAAACTAGACATTTTCTAATGTTAACACAGAAAAGAAGTTTTAATTAGTAATTTAGCCCAGGTAATCTTTTTTTTGCAGATGATAAAAGTGTGATTATTTCAAATAAATAATACTGCCGCTTTATAAACACTTTCAATACATGCTGAATCTAATAAATGAATGATTTAATGCAAATAAACTAGCATTTAACGTCGATAAAACCAATGTAATCAAATTTAGTACACATATTAATGCTCAGTTTTCCTGCTAGTATATTACGTTAAATGAAACTGATCTCAAAGAATCTATAAGCACAAAGATTTTTGATAATCGCTCCAACTGGAAAACACACACAGAATCTATTACTCCTAAATATTGAGCTCTGCTTCTTATGCATTAAGATATTTATCTCTTGTTGGCGATATAAATATACACATAAAAAGATATAGGCCTACTTCGCATACTTTCACTCTATAATGAAATATGGATTAATATTCTGGGAGAACACCGGTTCTTCTGTATGGTTGTGAAACTTGGACTCTCACTTTGAGAGAGGAACATAGGTTAAGGGTGTTTGAGAATAAGGTGCTTAGGAAAATATTTGGGGCTAAGCGGGATGAAGTTACAGGAGAATGGAGAAAGTTACACAACACAGAACTGCACGCATTGTATTCTTCACCTGACATAATTAGGAACATTACATCCAGACGTTTGAGGTGGGCAAGGCATGTAGCACGTATGGGCAAATCCAGAAATGCATATAGAGTGTTAGTTGGTAGGCCGGAGGGAAAAAGACCTTTAGGGAGGCCGAGACGTAGATGGGAGGATAATATTAAAATGGATTTGAGGGAGGTGGGTATGATGATAGAGATTGGATTAATCTTGCACAGGATAGGGACCGATGGCGGGCTTATGTGAGGGCGGCAATGAACCTTCGGGTTCCTTGAAAGCCATTTGTAAGTAAGTATTCTGGGACAACTAACCTGAAGCAAGATATATTTTAGTTGCAGAATAAAGATGTAAGGGTAATGACAGGTTTGCATAAAAGAACTTTCTTACTTACTTACTTACTTACTTACTTACTTACTTACAAATGGCTTTTAAGGAACCCGAAGGTTCATTGCCGCCCTCACATAAGCCCGCCATCGGTCCCTATCCTGTGCAAGATTAATCCAGTCTCTATCATCATACCCCAACTCCCTCAAATCCATTTTAATATTATCCTCCCATCTACGTCTCGGCCTCCCTAAAGGTGTTTTTCCCTCCGGTCTCCCAACTAACACTCTATATGCATTTCTGGATTCGCCCATACGTGTTACATGCCCTGCCCATCTCAAACGTCTGGATTTTAAGTTCCTAATTATGTTAGGTGAAGAATACAATGCGTGCAGTTCTGTGTTGTGTAACTTTCTCCATTCTCCTGTAACTTCATCCCTCATAAAAGAACATTCTGTAAAAATATCTTCCAAAATTAGAAATATTAACCTTGACTTGTGAGTACAGTTTTTCTTCATGTTGCTTTATATTAAAAATCAATATACATTTACTACTAATCAAACCAACTATAATTTTAATACAAGACACAAACCAATCTCCATCTACCCTCTGTTAATATTAGCCGTTACAAAAAGGAGTTAACAATTTATGGACCACGGTTTTCAATGCGCTTCCTAATTATCTTAAATTTCTGAAGGGCCAAGAGAAAAGGCTTAGAACAGAATTAATATCTCCATAGTCATAAACTATACTCAGATGATGAATAATTATGCGAGTATATGCTTATAAATTGAATTAATCTGATTGCTATGTATTGCATATTTCAGTCTAACTCTTAAATTGTTTCACATATTAAAGCTACAATGTTGATTTAAAATCTATGGAATACATAAAAGAAATGGAATGAAAATACTCTAGATGCCAATATATTAAAGCTGTGCTTTATTCAAGATCTTTAAAAGTAGTATAATTTGTGAATCTTTTATAAACAAAAAGCTATTGATATTTCTGTTCCTACGAAAAGCATGGGAAATCACAGTCTTTGCCACAATAGAAATTTTATTCTTATCTCTTTTCTCCATCTCCCGGTGCATAAGACTGCCATTTTGTATAGCAACAAATGTGATCCATTTACTTCATAAATCCAGAATTTACAAAATTGTGAAATATTTACCATAATAATAATTTATTTATTTATTTACTTAAATTTAAATATACAGAATAAAGAATATAATTACAAAACAAACAAGAGAAAATAGAAATAAAATAATACAAGCAATATAAAAAGAAGATACAGTAGTATTAACAAAATTTGAGACCGAATGAGCAGCGCTCGTGCTCGGTCGCAGTTCAGATATAATATTAAAATAAATAATAATAATAATAATAATAATAATAATAATAATAATAATAATAATAATAACATACACTTGAATTGCATCTGGTTTGTCAGATGATGTTGATGCATTGTACATTAGCGTTCAAAGATATCTGACCTAGAATTTCTGATCGTGTAAGCGAACTTTCTAGCCATGGTATAAGTTCAGAATCAAAGATATAACAAAGTGACAAGCTTCGAAATAGTTCCGATAGTTCTCAAAAGATGGCATTGTTATTGAGACGGATAAAAAGTGTTGGGGGAAATGGCGACGTAGATTAAATATAAATAAAATTATTCTCATAATTGACAGTATCAGCGGTTTCCCACTAAATCTAGTGCTTTTTTACAATCATTATAGGGGGATGAAATTTTGAATTTTATAATGTATGTGTATTTATGTACTTCTGGCGACACTGACTTATGTTCGTGATCTATTCTATTCTAAATAAGCCACACTTACACGAACAAATTATAGATCACTATCGATTAGTAGGGGTCAGGTTATCTTTGAACACCGGTGTACACTGACTATAATAATAATAATAATAATAATAATAATAATAATAATAATAATAATAATATAATAAAAATAAGAATAATATGGAGTCATTGTGTTATTTAATGCTTATGATGTAACTAATATACTGATAGATTCAGCTATAAGTTGGGAACGTATTTTTTGGTGAAAAAATTGTTGATTTCGGTGTTCAACCTGCCACTTTTTCGGTGAGTATTTCGTGAAATAAGTTGTAGTAAATTCAGTAGATATTTCCTGAAATAAATTGTCAATGAAATGTATTATGTGATTTTGAATATAATACTTTTTCTGAGCATATCAGATCAGGGAAATATAAATTAAGCATTTGTTTACATTGTCCGCACGAGATTTTCTATGAGTCAGTACGGTATTTTAATTTCCGTTTACGCAGAAAAGCCCTTCTCACTGTCTACATTAGCTGTAGCGAGCAACACTGTGTGCAAACAATTCATACGAAATTCATTGTGTCCTTTATTAGTTACCCCAAAACTTCTTAGCATCAAAATATAGCCTCTGTACATAACATAACATAACATAACATAACATAACATAACATAACATAACATAACATAACATAACATAACATAACATAACAACATAACATAACAACATAACATAACATAACATAACAACATAACATAACAACATAACATAACATAACATAACATAACATAACATAACATAACATAACATAACAACATAACATAACATAACAACATAACATAACATAACATAACATAACATAACATAACATAACATAACATAACATAACATAACATAACAAACTGCAGAAATGATTGGTAACTTGTGTTCAATCTTTTTTCAATAGTCACAGAGACAGCAAAATTGAGAGTAAACAATATCCGTACAGAAAAATGCAGAAATAACTGGCGTTACTAAGCGATTGCAAATTGAAACAAAAGACACAAACTTTTTATAAGAATCTATATATATAATTTGAACTGGTAATAGAAATTACGGGAAAACGGCTGAACGGATTTTAATGAGTGACCCCTCATTTTCATGCCTGGCATCCAAAGTTTTCGGAAAAGTAGTAGTGTTCAGTGAAATGTCAATTTTCCTACATAATTTTCCTATTTTCCAAAATCCATCTGTTGTCAGTTTTGAGAATTGTTTTATTCAATCACGGCCGACTTGATTGAATTTCAGAACAAAACACACACTACAATAAACAATAGGCTATTACACGAAGGCCATGACCTGCAGGATTGCCGACATATTTAGAGCTCAATTCAATTTGTTATTAAAAACTGATCCTGCAGTGTATAATTTTCTGAGTACAGCTGTGTATTGGATATTCAAATCTACGAAACTTGAGGTAGTTTGATGACATTATTACCATTAGAAAGTAAATATTATTATAGTTAATATCATGATGCATCTATGTTTTCATTAATTGTACATAATATTGATGCTATATTGATGACATGAAAGTGAAACGTTTTGTGGTTATGTAAGTAAATGTAGAGAATATCTTAATTTAGATCTTCATTTCTAATACTGAGTGGCTGCTATATATAACTACAAAACTTAAGTAAGATAATAATATTGTTATTAAAAATGAAATATGTTTATACTTATTAACCCAGTGGGCTTGGGTCTTTTTCATATACTTAATGGCGGTGTAGTGTAGATATTGATATGTGTCAATGTCTTCAGTATTGGCTCGACAGAGCGCAAAAATTACAGTTCCTAAGGAAAGATCAAAAGGTATTACTTACTGATAAAATAAGAGGCCTAGAAAATTTTGTAGTCTCCAGATCATTTCAGCAACATCTCTTAGTAGGATAAATGATTTTACGCTCTACATTTCAAGTTCTACATGCAGCAGCTATACGAAAATGCTATTGTTCGAAAGCTTAGCAAACCTGACATCTTTTTAACTTTTGCCTACAATCCACAATGACCTGAAATAGCTACTGCTATCGTCCTGACATTGATACTTGCGTTTTCGCGTTGAAACTCAGAAACTAAAGTTGGATAGGTTCAAGGAAAAGTATTCGGCCTAAAAAAATCCATTCAGAGGGAGTATGTTTCATTATTATGGAAGCAAATAACTATCAAAAAGACAAGTATTCTTCATTGAAAATAAATCTGAAAAATTTTTATTTGAACGTCTAACGAACTTAGTTTGCAGCAGTATTTGCTGCACAAGCCACTAGTATTGAGTATAATCACAATTTACTATTATACAGTCACGAAGCTCAATACATAGGGAATATGCATCCATTGACAGTTAAACTTGCTAGTTGCTAGCCATTAGGGTCGCTACTATCGCCTCATCACCAGATCCCTTCCCTAGCAGACAACAAAATGTATAATACTTTCGTTATCGTGTTCTTTTGGAAAAATTAACATCTTCCTTCCATTACTGAACTATCAAATACATAAGGTTTATTTACTAGAGGACAGATAATATCTACTTACATTTAGGCTTAGGCCTATATTGTACTTAGAATTATGTCAATATAATATTTTATTACAGCATAGGTCTACTTATGACAAAACTTTACAATATAAAATGATTTTACAGTTATAGTCGCGACGCTATTATTCCCGGCGTGACTCCTCCTCTTTGCTTACGTCTTAGGAAGTGAAGGCTCTATAAAGTCTAGGTAGGTAGGATCGTTCGCCATTTTTGTTCTTTCGTTGCCGAGCTACCAGACGAGGAACCTATTTGCCACACCGTTAAACATTATCAAGTCGTAGCTCCTATGATAATGAATCAAACGCACTGTAATTCAGGAAATAATTGAGCGGGAAATAACGTACTCGTGTGCTTTCTGCGAACGCCAACGAAAGAGCGAAAATGGCGGGCGATTATACTAAGTATTTATCGAGCCTTAGGAAATGCATAACGTCATCATCAGCGAATCACAAGACGCACACGTTTAAATGTAGCCGACCTGCAATGTGATTGACTGCCGGAAATTAGAGCGACTGGAATTTAGCTACATGAATGAAAGTAACGACAATAAGAAATAGGAGCAAAGAGAGTTATTATCGTTGGCAAAGAGTATATTCCGTCGTTGCTGCTGCCACCTACAGGTATATTCCGTCGTTGCTGCTGCCACCTACAGGCAAATTACTTGAGACAGGTGTGAAATCAGATAGCCTAATTTCAAAATATCAGACATACAAGTTACGAAAAGGAGGACATTTCTTGATTTTTTAAAAATCCGCCCGGACCCCGGATAAAGACTTAAGGGGAGAGGATGGTATTTTTTAAACTTTTTTCTTATTTGGTGTAAAATATTAATTTTTTGTATGTAGAGAGCTCATAACTGTGGCAACTCAACCAAATAAAAATATTTTGAAAAAAAAATTATTTGGGGGCCCAAATTTGAAGAAAGTACACCCAACGCAGGATTGTACTAAAGCCGATATATCTAAACCGTTTTTAAAGATAGATTCAAACAGTTTTTTGCAATGTATTTGCAAAGGCATGTTCTACAAACTGTCTGTAACAGAATTTTGATATTGGTCCCTACGTTTGTAAAATAAACAATTAACATTTAATAACAATTTTCTGATTTCCTTTCTTGCAAACAAACGGACGTATTTTTAAAATGAAATCAATTAACAAAATTCTATTACAGAGAAAGGTTTCCTAATAGTCTAAAGAATGTGTGTTCTAAATTTCATGCGTGTATCTTTAATAGTTCAGAAATTATATCCATTTTTGTCGGGCAATGTAGCAAAAACATGAAGTTACTGGAAACCGATAAAAGCGAGCGTGTGATTTAAAAATCCATAGCGCAGGAAGTTTAAAAATGTCGTCTCAAGATCCGATAAGGGCACAAATACCCACAAAATATTATGCAATGCATTCCACACATATCAAAGGATATTTTAAAGAAAAAAAAATAGAAAACTTAATTTACCGGAAACAACAATAAAAGTGGGCGAGTAATTTAAAAATCCACAACGCAGAAAGTTTAAAAATGGCGACTTAACATCCGATAAGGGCACAAAGATCCACAAAATGTTATGCAATGCATTCCACACATATCAAAGTGTATTTTAAAGAAAAAAAAAATTTGAAAATTTAATTTATCGGAAACAACAATAAAAGTGGGCGAGTGATTTAAAAATTCATAACGCAGGAAGTTTAAAAATGGCGACTTAACATCCGATAAGGGCACAAATATCCACAAAATGTTATGCAATGCATTCCACACATATCAAAGGATATTTTAAAGAAAAAAAATTTGAAAATTTAATTTACCGGAAGCAACAATACAAGTGGGCGAGTAATTTAAACATCCATAACGCAGTAAGTTTAAAAATGTCGTCTCAACATCCGATAAGGGCACAAATACCCACAAAATGTTATGCAATGCATTCCCCACATATTAAAGGATATTTTAAAGAAAAAAATTGAAAACTTAATTTACCGGAAACAACAATAAAAGTGGGCGAGTAATTTAAAAATCCATAACGCAGAAAGTTTAAAAATGGCGACTTAACATCCGATAAGGGCACAGACACCCACAAAATGTTATGCTATGCATTCCACACATATCAAAGGGCATTTTAAAGAAAAAAATTGAAAATTTAATTTATCGGAAACAACAATAAAAGTGGGCGAGTGATTTAAAAATTCATAACGCAGGAAGTTTAAAAATGACGACTTAACATCCGATAAGGGCACAAATACCCACAAAATGTTATGCAATGCATTCCACATATATCAACGGGTATTTTAAAGAAAAATAAAATTGAAAATTTAATTTATCGGAAACAACAATAAAAGTGGGCGAGTGATTTAAAAATTCATAACGCAGGAAGTTTAAAAATGGCGACTTAACATCCGATAAGGGCACAAATACCCACAAAATGTTATGCAATGCATTCCACACATATCAAAGGATATTTTAAAGAAAAAAAATATTTTGAAAATTTAATTTACCGGAAACAACAATACAAGTGGGCGAGTAATTTAAAAATCCATAACGCAGTAAGTTTAAAAATGGCGACTTAACATCCGATAAGGGCACAAACACCCACAAAATGTTATGCTATGCATTCCACACATATCACAGGGTATTTTAAAGATTTTTTTATTTTAATTTACTCATTTTTCACCAAAAAATACCATCCTCTCCCCTTAAGAAGGAGGACATGCACAAAAGAGGACGTCTGGTCGCCCTACTTATAGATATAGAAATATTAAAAAAAAAAGGTCGTAAGTTCTTGAGAGATGGTCTTAGAATGATTTTGGAGTAACTTATGCCCAACTAAACCCATTACTAGAGGCACCTTTCCTTGTCGGTCACATGCAATAAATATTCTGTCGGCGTCGCTTGTGATTCAATAGACACTCGAAATGAATCAACAACATAAACAGTCTATTAATATTATTGACGAGGTCATGTTTAGCAAATTATCGCTTGTTATTCTGTGTGAGGCTATAAAATCAGGATTTCATTGTTACTCTTCACAGTTGCAAAAGTCTTGCCAAACGTATTTGGCGAGCCATCCTGTTTCAATGTTTGCGCAATATAACTGGTGTACTTACTTACGGTGCAATCTATTGTTAGAAGCTTGAGTACGTTGGAATCGCTTAGAAATTAAAACTTGATTTCGTTTCTGATTTAAATTTTAATATAATTTACATATCGAGAGCATCGTACCAGAAGGACGTATCAACAAATGTAGAGTTATTCAAATATTTTAACAGAAACTATTTGTGTTTGAAAACAAACATTTGAGAATTACAATTGTTATGTTGACAAGCATAGAAAAATTATACCGACATAAATGCCATAAGTAAAATATTAAGATATCTTGAAGTGTAATATTTAATGATTAAAATTCACCCTGCTTGAGACATCGAAACAATCATAGGTATCACTAATTTTACTGACCCTAGTAAATATGTAACATATTCACATCGGAATGACCTGGAAGATTTTCACCAGAAATGGAAGACAAAAGATTATTTATTACTTGCTTACTTACTTACTGGCTTTTAAGGAACCCGGAGGTTCATTGCCGCCCTCACATAAGCCCGCCATTGGTCCCTATCCTGAGCAAGATTAATCCATTCTCAATCATCATATCTCACCTCCCTCAAATCCATTTTTATATTATCTTCCCATCTAAGTCTCGGCCTCCCTAAAGGTCTTTTTTTCCTCCTGCCTCCCAATTAACACTCTATATGCATTTCTGGATTCGTCCATACGTGCTACATGCCCTGTCCATCTCAAACGTCTGGATTTAATGTTCCTAATTATGTCAGGTGAAGAATACAATGCATGCAGTTCTGTGTTGTGTCCTAACTTTCTCCATTCTCCTGTAACTTCATCCCTCTTAGCCCCAAATATTTTCCTAAGCACCTTATTCAAACACCCTTAATCTCTGTTCCTCTCTCAAAGTGAGAGTCCAAGTTTCACAACCATAAAGAACAACCGGTAATATAACTGTTTCATAACTGTTTTATAAATTCTAACTTTCAGATTTTTTGACAGCAGACTGGATGATAAGAGTTTCTCAACCGAATAATAACACGCATTTCCCATATTTATTCTGCGATTAATTTCCTCCCGAGTATCATTTATATTTGTTACTGTTGCTCTCAGATATTTGAACTTCTCCACCTCTTCAAAAGATAAATTTCCAATTTTTATATTTCCATTTCGTACAATATTCTCGTCACGAGACATAATCATATACTTTGTCTTTTCGGGATGTACTTCCAAATCTATCTCTTTACTTGCATCAAGTAAAATTCGCGTGTTTTCCCTAATCGTTTGTGGATTTTCTCCTAGATTATTTATTAAAGTAAATAAAATGACAGTAGATCCCAATCATACGAGGGCTATTCATAAAGTAACGTCCGTTTATTTTTCACAAACCTGTGAATGACGTTACAGAATTGGGTTACAATACGTTTGAAAGTATATACTCTAATTTATTTTTCCACATAGTTTCCAGTCACATTGAGACACTTGTCGTAGCGTTTGACGAGCTTTGAAATTCCGCAATCGTAGAATTCGGCCGCCTGCGACTGAAGCCAACCTACGACGCTGGTTTTCAACTCTTCGTCATCGTCAAAGCGCTTCGAGCCAAGCCACGTCTTCATGTGCATGAAGAGATGGTAATCGCTAGGTGCCAAATCTGGGCTATAGGGAGGATGATCCAATACTTTCCAGTTGAACTCTTGCAGTTTGGTCGCAGTACGACGCGCTGTATGCGGCCGGGCGTTGTCATGAAGGAAAATCACCCCAGGGTTCAACATGTCGCGATGTTTGTTTTGAATGGCCCTTTTCAAGTTTGTTAGAGTGTTACAGTAACGCTCAGCCTTAATTGTGGTATTCCTCTCCAAGAACTCGACTAGCAAAATTCCTTTTGTGTCCCAGAAGACAGTTGCCATGAGTTTCGTCGTGGAAAGTGTTTGGCGACACTTTGTAGGTTTTTTCGGCGAGTGAGTATGGCCCCACTGCATTGATTGAAGCGTTGTTTCTGCATTCACATACCGCACCCAAGTCTCATCTCCTATCACAATCTGATCGAGAAAAGCATCACATTTGGCGCCTAGCGATTACCATCTCTTCATGAACATGAAGACGTTGCTTGCTCGAAGCGCTTTGACGATGACGAAGAGTTGAAAACCAGCGTCGTAGGTTGGCTTCAGTCGCTGGCGGCCGAATTCTACGATTACGGAATTTCAAAGCTCGTCAAACGCTACGACAAGTGTCTCAATATGACTGGAAACTATGTGGAAAAATAAACTAAAGTGTATACTTTCAAACGTATTGTAACCCAATTCTGTAACGTCATTCACAAGTTTGTAAAAATAAACGGAAGTTACTTTGTGAATAGCCCTCGTACTATTACCTTGAGAAATAAAAATTTTGAAATTTGAAAATGAGGTTAGTATTTACAAAACTACAGTAAACTCCACTATAGGCCTAATATATGAGGCTGGAATAATATCTGATATAGCAACAACGAAAATATTACTGGAAACAGTAGATAGATAGATAGATAGATAGATAGATAGATAGATAGATAGATAGATAGATAGATAGATAGATAGATAGAGATAGATAGATAGATAGATAGATAGATAGATAGATAGATAGATAGATAGATAGATAGATAGATAGATAGATAGATAGATAGATAGATAGATAGATAGATAGATAGATAGATAGATAGATAGATAGATAGATAGATAGATAGATAGATAGATAGATAGATAGATAGATAGATAGATAGATAGATAGATAGATAGATAGATAGATAGATAGATAGATAGATAGATAGATAGATAGATAGATAGATAGATAGAACTTTATTGTCGATGGCATAATGTATGCATAGACATGGTCAAATATGTACAATACAATAGAAATGACAACTTCGTAAAATAGTAGGAAGACTCTATGGATAGGGAAAAGAATGAGATGGTAAGGAAAACATGCGATGTGGACAAGATTAATGATTGAACATATAAATAGGATGGGTATAAATAAGGCAGTTAAAATCACGAGGGATAACATACCAACAGGTAGAAGGAGACAGGACCGACCCTAAAATAACGTGACAACCGAACCTGAGTGGCAGAGAATCAAATAAGAAGAGACTATGACTATAATGGAAGAATGAAGAAGAAAAGAAGAAGAAATAACATAATACAGAATTGAAACAAAAGCGTACATTCCTAGGAACTGCATACACACACGTGGAAAGCAAAGCCTAAAATGTTGTTTAGATATGCTGTTAGGGAATCTATTACATTAATCTTCAGTGACTATTACACTCTTACTACGTCATACTACTTTTGACCAATAAAACGGTACGAAAGGACGTATTTCAACCAATCATGGCTGCTTATCGCACAATTTTATCGCGTCCCTAGCATTTGTTTAATTTTATCGGACATCTAATCCGCCATGACGTGAACAAAGATTGATGAAATAAATAAATAAATAAATAAATAAATAAATAAATAAATAAATAAATAAATAAATAAATAAATAAATGAATGAATGAACGATCGAATGAATGAATGAATGATCGAATGAATGAATGAATGAATGATCGAATGAATGAATGAATGAATGAATAAATAAATACATAAATAAATAAATAAATAAATAAATAAATAAATAAATAAATAAATAAATAAATAAATAAATAAATAAATAAATAAATAAATAAATAAATAAATAAATAAATAAATTTTATCGCGTCCCTAGCATTTGTTTCTTTGTTTGCCAACATTTGAAACTGCGCTGGTCTGGACGTAAAAAAAAAAAATATATATATATATATATATATATATATAATTACAAACCACTCCAGTCGATGCACAGCAGTTTCAAATATGACTCGCATTGGCATTCAAGAACAAGAATTAAT
This sequence comes from Periplaneta americana, assembly GCA_025594305.2. Classification (NCBI taxonomy): domain Eukaryota; kingdom Metazoa; phylum Arthropoda; class Insecta; order Blattodea; family Blattidae; genus Periplaneta; species Periplaneta americana. The sequence continues at coordinate 15,838,308 of JAJSOF020000017.1, forward strand.
AAAAATCACTGATCATACCTATGCATCTTCTGAAATCCGATTTACAAATAAATGAAGAGCACCATTCGGAAATCCTGAATAAGTTGAATACACCATGTAGGCCTAAATCAACGAGTTCCACTTCTATTACGCACACGTCCAATATAACATCAATTGAACCACCAACCACATTCAAATTTGAAAATTGTACATTCAATAATTATTCCTTTTAAAATTATTCATGTTTATTTTTTATGTCATCGTCGTTAATTAAAACTTTTCTAGCACTTGTGTATATTAGTTAGGTTATGTTATAGCTTCTGCTATATGATATTATGGATAGCCACGTATCAGAGATTGTTTAATATTAAGATTTATTGAAAATCATCTGTCAAGTGACGTTGATTACTGGGATTCGGATAATTGAAGTGGAATGCAACTGTTTTAATAATAAAAATGAAACTGAGTCAACAAAGCCTTCTTGACTAGTTTTGTTTTAACATTCTTTATTACGCAATAACCATTTTAACTCTAAATTTAATACCGTGAAACTTATTTAATATTCACAGTATCTATTGATTTCTTTGTTTTTTGTGTAATTGCAAAATATTAAAGAAAGTACAGTCTTAGAAAAAAGTTTTATCGCACAGTTACTTTATAAGTCCCAGAAAGGAGTCAGTGCTAATGATCGGAGGACCAGAGGCTTGGTTCACAAGAGAACGACTAGTTGAGGTAATAAAATTAGTTAGTACTTCCGTACCATCATAGTAAAATTAGTTTTGTTTCGCTGTATTTCTGATCATGAGCAACTGTCTCATTTCCGGAACTTATAAAATATCTGTGCAACATATTTTTTTCTAAGACTGTACATTCTTATAAAACAAAACTATTTCCATTAAAGATTCCTTTACAGTTAATGTGAACTCAAAATAACATTATTACGAACACATATTCTGCAACTCAATCTTCATATAAGTTATTATATTTGAAGAAATTAAAATTAATTTATATCTCTGTAGCGTTGTGGTAAGATGAATGACTTTGATGTCTGGGAACCCAAGTTCGAACCTGAGCTCAAGTCCTCTTTTTTTCATAGAAAAGGTCCAACGCAAGGCAGCAAAATATGTCAAAATGGGGAAGGGACATGGTGAGGAGATAGTAAAAGATTTAGGGTGGGAACATCTCAAGTCAAGGCGAAGAAAAACCAGACTCACCGCATTGTTCAAGGCACAAATGGGACACAAAGCATGGACCGATATCAATGCTAGGTTAGCAACACCATCATACTTAGGAAGGGCTGATCATATCAGGAAGTTTAAATGTAGAAAACAAAGAACGGACGTGGCATAATTTTCCTTTGTTAACCGAACAATAGTAGACTGGAACAGCTTACCTGCGGCAATCTTTCAGGGTGGTCCTCTTAAAATCAATACATTTAAGGAAAGGTTGAGAAGATTAGACTGAAAATTTAATTGGAGGTGCAGTGTAATTATTTAAGTTGTGTCATGTAACTAATTGAGTTGATATATGTAATTAATTAAGTTGATATGTAATTAATTAAGATGATATGTAATTTAGTTGATATGTAAATAAATTAAGGTGATATGTAATTAATTAAGATGATATGTAATTAAGTTGGTATGTAATTAATTAAGGTGATATGTAATTACTTAAATTGGTAATAGTTAGGTGAAATAGAAGTACTTATAAGTTACATTTACTTTTGCTTATCGTAGGCATTATTATAGAATAGTTTTTATTTATAGTCCTAGGTTTATTGCATCTGTGTTCATTTTATTTTATTTCATTTACGTTTATTTTATTTTATTTCATGTAATTGTAATTATTGTATATTATATATCACTACCACCGGGTGTATACCCAATTGTAGTGTTAATAAATACATACATACACATACAAATAAATAATTAATTAATTAATTTTTCAGTAATTTTAAGTAATCTGTTAAGTGTTATGAACGTATCTGTCTATGGAATACTTTAATGCAGCGAAAGGAACATTCTTTATATCAACTGAAGCGAGAGGAGTTAAGTGGGGAGAATCTATCTTAAGACCTCCCTGTCAACCCGGCTAACAGTTTTTTGCATCTCCCTCTGGTTCTCATAAGATAAATGTCTTTAAATAACGAGAGAAAGCCGTAGCTCGTCAACATGGACGTCACCACTTGCATTCTGCAGTTTTTAAACCCGGGGACGTTGAAGTTTAACTATCGAGAGGTCTCATCTGTTCAGAAAAAAATCTATTTGTTTAATCTTTTTTCCACGGTTCAATATGTGATTCAAATATCATATAGAGCGTCCCTGTTCAACTACGGAGAATATAAGAATTTATCAGGATATGCGATTTTGTACTGATTTTTTAACTTCTTTCCTTAAAAATACTGGGTGTTCAGTTCAAAATGTGTCATGGCTCGCTGTATGCCGTCATGTGGCTAGCCGATGAGCCTAGAGAATTCAATCTTCCTACACTTCCGCAGAGGTGTATAACCTAAGAGGCAGAGAAGTTGCCTAGCAAGTACGGCGTTCATTCTGAAGAGTACGTACCGATACGTACGGTCACGCCGGTAGCGGCAGGAATGTGAACTGTTTGGAAATACGTACTGTCGGGATATGGGGAGAGGGTTAAGACGATTACTTACGTATTTGTTGACATTAACTTCGACGGTCAACATGGACACGGAGCATTTGATTTGTGTTGTGGAATGTTACCGTACGCAATCGATGAAAACAAAATACCCTGCGTACGACTTGCCGGCGCAAAACACAGTTCGAAAGAGGTTATGGTAGCACACAGACCCTACAGACCGCCATCTGTTGCTACGACGTTCAAGTTATACCGTACACGTTCTCAAGTTCAGATTGAATAACGCCTTAAATAATAGGCAACTTCTCTGGCATATAAGCTGAAACTCGCTTCAAATCGGTGACCCAACAACAGTGACGTCATGACACACTTTGAAATGAACATCCAGTATTCATAGTATATTATAATATTCTAAAAATAGCATTATGAGAATACGTCACTGAGATCATGTACTTCCAGGACTGGTCCGTTTGGTCCGTTCTGATATTTTAAATATAGATACTGTAATTATTCACTAAAGCCTCGTTCACACTTTCCAAGTAACTTGAATTCAAGTCACTTGAAAAGACGAACTTGAAAAGTGCGAACTATGTTTCAAGTTGACTTGAAATCAATTAACGGATTGAATTCAAGTTTCAAATGAAGTTGGATCCCTTTCTACTTTTTACTTGACTTGAAAGGACACTTGAAAAGTGTGAACGTCACTTGATAACTTGAATTCAAGGAGAAAAGAGCGGGAATTTAAATTAACAGCTTTTTTAAGAGCGTTAAATTAACAGCTGAGTGTTTTTCAGTTCTACTGGGAACGTAAAAATAATAGGAAACAGCAGTATGTGAAATAACGACCAAATATTTGAGTTTCTGAAGTTGTATAAAATTCACGAAGGCCTGAGGATTATAGAAACTCCAAAGTTTCGTAATAGAGATGCAAAGGAAGCTGCAAAGTAAAGGAAGAGTTCATTGAAGAACTGAACAGCAGAGATTTTAACGTGGACACAGATGAGATAGCCTATGAAAAATAATAATAAAAAACATTAAACTGTAGATAGAAAAGAAGTGAGGAAGATAAGAGGGATTAAGAAGAGAAGAGCGTTGCTTGAAGGGATGACATTTATCGCCGAAACTGGCATGGTTCAATATGGTTGATAGATTTTTGTGGGGGAACTGTAACAGCTTCAAGATAATCATGTTCAATTATGGTAAATCAGACTCGCTTATATTTTACTAGCCGTACCCGTGCGCTCCGCTGCACCCGTTAGAAATAAATATAAAGTAATTACATAATTAAAATAGGACATTTGATCCAGGGAACATTCGTGTTTGATAGAAGGATAAATCGTTTATTATGTTACTTAATTTAAATTGCATCCAAATAATTAAAATGCGATCATTTTGGTCCAGAGACACTCATTTGGTGCAATGACAATTCCTTTAACATGTTTCTTAATTTTTATTACATGCAACCATAGTTTAATGAAGATTGACATCATTTAGATTTAATGTGTATATTTTATTTTACTTGTTATAGGTTTCCGTTGAATTATGGTAATAACTTAATTTTAACCATTGTTTTCTACGTATTCAGTAAATGGCGCTTGGCCCATAATCATATATTTTGTCTTTTCGGGATTTACTACCAAACCTATCTCTTTTCTTGCTTCCAGTAAAATTCCCGTGTTTTCCCTGACGGTTTGCGGATTTTCTCCTAACATATTCACGTCATCCGCATAGACAAGCAGCTGATGTAACCCGTTTAATTCCAAACCCTCTCTGTTATCCTGGACATTCCTAATGGCATACTCTAGAGCAAAGTTAAAAAGTAAAGGTGATAGTGCATCTCCTTGCTTCAGCCCACAGTGAATTGGAAACGCATCTGACAGAAACTGACCTATACGAACTCTGCTGTACGTTACACTGAGACACATTTTAATAAATCGAACTAGTTTCTTGGGAATACCACGAGGTAGTTCACATAGGGGGACATACCTGAGTTCGTTAACCTCTTACATCTGTACTGGAGAAAAAAAAAAGAGGACTGTGTTAGCGGCGATGTTGCCGGACTGCTGAAACTGCCAACTTAATTTCCTAATTAACCATGGATTTAATCACAAAACGCAATATAGATTTTCTATTAAGGGGAATTGGACGTTATCGCATGCAAAGTAATGGTAAAAATAGCCTATATTCAAGCAGTCATAAATGTAATACTATTTATCACAGCTCTTTCATTTTTTCAGTGGTATATGTATAAACATTAAGCTTTAAAATTAAAAAAGAATGGTTAATCTAGTGTAAATCTTACCCTTAAATTAATTTTTGAATTTAAATATTTTTTATATAATTCACTACATACCTGTGATTAGGTACACTCTATTCACTTATTATAGCACACATTGCATTAAAATTTTGCCCACTTACTACTAATAGATACTAAAACATACCCTACTAAAATTATTAAAATATCTGTAATATTATGAGCACAGGGCTTATACTAACCTTCGTCAATTTTTTTTTTAACTTATTGATGATGATGATTGCTATACGCCCTATGCCCATAATATAGACAGATACATGAATAATTTTAGTAGGGTATGTTTTAGTATCTATTAGTAGTAAGTGGTCAAATTTTCAATTCAATATGTGCTATAATAAGTGAATAGAGTGTACCTAATCACAGACATGTAGTGGATTTATAAAATAAATGTGTTTAATTTAAAAAAATAATTTAAGGATAAAGATTTACTCTAGAGTAACCATTCTTTTTCATTTTAAAGCTTAATATGTTTACACACATAGCTAACAAAAATGAAAGACCTCTGATAAATAATATTATATTTATGACTGCTTGAAGATAGGCTATTTTTACCATTATTTTGCATGCGATAACGACCAACTCCCTTTAATTTAAGTGTACCATATCGTCCCTTTCAATCTCCAGGATTATTTCACTTCCATTCTGTATATGATTGAAGCAAGCAGCAGCTGCAGTAGTAGTAGTGATGATGATGATGATGATGATGATGATGATGATGATGATGATGATGTGGTGACGAGAATTTGACGATGTATGGAAGCCTGTATATTGCGGACCAAGTATAGTCTCTCTTTCATAACAGAACTTGATTAAACTGAAAAGCAGTGGTGACTGAAGGCAGTGACTGAAGATTAGTAACCGCTGTCAATGAGCCGTCTGTAACTCGTACACTACCCGGAGTTCATTGGTATAACGTTTCGAGGCTTGGGTAGGCCACCGAATTAATTTCCGATAATGGCTTTTAGCTCTGTAACATCGACCGCTTGCTATTTGGTATGATTGGAGTCAAGTGGGACATGGCATACGTTGGGCACATAAGCGGGTGGCTCTCAGCAATCTTAAGTCAGGAAATGATTCAGTTACTCCGACGATCACAACAGTACAGGGACATCATTTTATTTTTACTTCAACTTTTATTGCACCTGAGTTTTTGAATGTACTTCACTCCCACCACTTCTACTAACGAAGTTCCAACTGTCCTCCACACAGAACCAAGGCCGCAGTACTGAGTTAGTGAGTATAGTACGTTTCAGAAATATATTCGCGTTTTCCAGTGACGAAAACTTCCAATATTGAATCATATTTTCGCACAGGTACTGTCGTCCGTTTGCCTACGTCGCATCCCGATTTCCCCCACCTGCTTCTGCTCGCTCCACTGTAAAGACTAGTGGCTGGGCTTTCTTAGTTCTTTTCTGAAAACATTAATTTCTGTTAGGAATTAATTGGACGTCTACGTAATATTATGCAACTGTTTAAAATAACTTAAATAAAAGGGCCTCGTTAAGTAATTAACTATCACGTGATCCCCCCCCCTTTCTACGATCCTGTGACAGTAGATAGCATGTCTGAGATATCTGTGCCGGTCGGGCAGAAGTGAAGACTGAATTTACAGTACGTAAGGTACTTTTTTATAGAGTAGATACAGAATTATTTCAACATGAGTTACTGATACGAAGTACGAACCTGGTAATTGGAATTACGTACAATAGTCTATAGTGCGATAATATTCATATTAGAGTCCACACCTGTGGAGTAACGGTCAGCGCGTCTGGCCGCGAAACCAGGTGGCTCGGTTTCGAATCCCGGTCGGGGCAAGTTACCTGGTTGAGGTTTTTTCCGGGGTTTTCCCTCAACCCAATATGAGCAAATGCTGGATAACTTTCGGTGCTGGACCCCGGACTCATTTCACCAGCATTATCACCTTCATTTCATTCAGACGCTAAATAATCTAGATGTTGATAAAGCGTCGTAAAATAACCTAATAAAATAAATAAAAAAATCATATTAGAACTTCATTGTCTATATTGTATGCTAATGTGCTGTAGACAGTATAATGTACACTGCATAATGAATACGTCCGCATGGATAGCTCAGTTCGTAAGTAAGAATACTTATTGTTAATACAGTACTGTATTCTGATTAAACAAAAACCTAATGAAAATTGTCAAACTCAAAACCGCGATATTTCCTACTTTAAGTAAATGGATGAACTACTTTTCTTCCCTCCTATACCTAGTAAAGTGATTTGTTTGTATTTTACGCCAGTATCATCGAACTCCAGTCGTAGAAGGAGGCAGCAAACGGTGTTTCCGGGTCTCAATCATTAATCCAAAGGTATAGCCAGGTTAATATTAAATATGTTAGTAAAAATAAAATGATGTCCCTGTATAAGCACTTTTAGACTGATGGAGTAAGTCAGCATTGCCAAATCTTGCAAGTAGAGCGCGTGATGTTCTTGCTGCCCTTCTTGCCTCAAAGTATACAGGTTCTATTCCTGAGGATAGTGATGGATTTTTGGGCATCGATTTCGATCGGATAACAACGTAAAGCCACTAGCTGTACGTTTTCTATTAGACATTACGAGATTATATATTTCTCACTAAAGTAAAGTACAACTGATATTATGTATAAAATAATTCACAGAAAGAGCTCATCTCTTTTGTTTCAGGTCGGTCTCTTTGGCGGAGTTGGTAAAGCGCTGGCCTTCTATGTCCGAGGTTGCGGGTTCGATTCCGGGCCAGGTCGATGACATTTAAATGTGCTTAAATGCGACAGGCTCATGTCAGTAGATTTACTGGCATGTAAAAGAACTCCTGCGGGATAAAATTCCGGCACATCGGCGACGCTGATATAACCTCTGCAGTTGCGAGCGTCGTTAAATAAAACATAACATAACATCTTATGCTTCATCAAGGTTGCAGCGATACAGGCGCAGTAGGAAAAGAGCAATAATAATCTATATATATAATTTGAACTGGTAATGGAAATTACGGGAAAACGACTGAACGGATTTTAATAAATGACCCCTCATTTTGAAGCTTGGAATCCGAAGTTTTTCAGAAAAATAGCAGTTTTCAGTGAAATGTCAATTTTCTTACACCATTTTCCTATTTTCCAAAATCCATCTGTCGTCAGTTTTGAGAAATATGGCTTTTCAGAATAAAACAAAACACACACTACAATAAACAATATTACACGAAGGCCATGATGTGCATGATTACTGACATATTTAGAGTTCAGATGGCGTATAAAAATAATTTACAGGTCTGATTCTCTGGTCTGTAGTTTTCAGAGTACAGCTGTGTATTGGATATTAAGAACTACAAAACTTAAGAAGGTTTGATGAGATTTACCATTAAAAATGAAATATTATTATAGTTAATGCAATATTATGTGAGTAGACCTATTTGCCACTAATTACACACATTAATGCTTTACTGATGATATGAAAGTGAAACCTTTTGAGGTTTTATATAAGTAGACGCAGAGAAAGAATATTTTAAATTAGATCTTTATTTCTATAATTTACTGAGTAACGGCTATATATATATATATATATATATATATATATATATATATATATATATAGTTACTGAAAACTATAAAACTTACGTAAGGTAACAATATTGTTATTAAAATGAAATATTTTTATAGTTATTAGTCAAGTGATGTGGGTTATTTCATATGGTGTGATGTAGATATTTATATGCGTGATTCTCTAATTTTCCTAGGTTGTAATGAGTCATGCTTCCTATTTTAGCTGCGTCTTAAAACTAAATCAAAATTAATTTCATATTTCTTTGTGTTTAATCGAACCTGAAATTTTCTTAATCCGCAATGACCTGAAATAGCTACTGCATCACTCCCACATGAAAAATTCCCTGATCGTCCTGACATTGAAACTTGGGTTCTCGCATTGAAACTCAAGAACTGAAGATGGATAGGCTCAAGGAAATGTATTTGGCATAAAAAGCATTCAGAGGGAGTATGTTTCACTATTATGGAAGCAAATAACTTTCAAATTGTCTGCTATTCTTCACTGGAAATAAATTTGAAGAATTTTAATTTGAACTTCTAATGAACTCTGTTTGCAGCATTTGCTGCACAAGCCACTAGTAATTTATAACCACGATAGTAACATGAATAAATACGCAGCGTTATATAATGTAACATTTAGATGGTGTTGAAAAGCAACCTCGTATGTAGAAAAAAAATGAACACAATAGGATTTCACTTTATTCCCAATAAATAAATTTTTCCGAACCTTCTGCAAACACATCTTAGGTCAAGACATGGATAGAAACTACACAAGAAAAAATTTAAATAACCCCTTACGTTCAGGTATTTCTTTGTTATCAAGATCAGAAAACAGGCATTTGTCATTTGAAACACTTAAAATGTTTACAGTCATTCATTGTAACGTGTGGAGACTCGTAAAGAACGCAGCCAATATAATTTGTTTTATTTGAAGTTTGTACTGAGATTATAAACTATCTATACGTGTTTTACTTATTTTAAAAGTCAGCGACAGACAAATCCTGGGAACTTGGTAGCCATGGCTACTAAAAATTTTTTCTGTAACAGCTGAATTATTTTTATCGAGTTCAACATTTTTTAAAACTCTGATTTATTTTATGTCACTGCTATTAATACATAATGTTGAAGGAAAAATTGGTTATGGAAAGAAATTCGAATATTTTTTAGATTAATATTGTTATTTTTCTTGCGCATCTCAAGATATTGTCACTACATAGCTTCAGTGGAAAGCATAGAGCATCTCTGAGAACATGTAATTTGAACTGTATAATATATGAACCGTTCAGAGCAAAAGTGGTGTAAGGCAAAATTGAATATTAATTGCTACTTTGCGCTGTATTTTACAGAATGTTTACTTTAACCCTCATTACCCATTTCTGACTTACACTACTTCTGCTCTGAACGGCTTATATATTTCATCATCATCATCCTTCACGAATTAGGCCTCTCTAGACCTGTTTCGGCCCCATCTAGTAGTCTTCTAAAATGTCTTCCTGGTCGACGATGTCCTCTAGGTTTATTCTGCATCATAATTTTTGGGATTCTTGAATTTTCCATTCTTCTTACATGATCTAGCCAATTTAATCTGTATCTGCTGATTTTTTCTTCTACTGATTCTACTTCTAATTGTTCTAAAATTTCTTCATTCCTTTTTCGGTCTAAAAGAGTATATCCTGCTGTCCTCCTGAAAAATTTCATTTCCGTTGCTTTGATTCTGTTCATGTCTTTTTTCTTTAATGTCCTAATCTCGCTTCCGTATAAAAGGGAGGGTAATGCTAGTGTATTATAAATTTTTATTCTTGTAGATTTTTGTACCAATTTAGCTTTTAATGTATTATGAAAGAGTAATGGAACGGAGAAAAATTCTCTCCGGCGCCGGGATTTGAACCCGGGCTTTCAGCTCTACGTGCTGATGCTTTATCCACTAAGCCACACCGGATACCACCCCGGCGTCGGACAGAACCGTCTCAGATTAAGCTCCAACTCTTGGGTTCCCTCTAGTGGCCGCCCTCTGCACTACGTCATAGATGTCTATGAACATAGGACCGAAGTCCACACATGTGTTGAGGTGCACTCGTTATGAGTGACTAGTTGCCCGGGATCCGACGGAATAAGCGCCGTCTTAAATGACTTCGTGATTTAAGCATATCATATATTATTATATAATGTACCGAAGTACATATGATATTTCCATGCAGATATTCTGCGTCATCATACGATGAAAGAGTAATGGAACGGAGAAAATTCTCTCCGGCGCCGGGATTTGAACCCGGGTTTTCAGCTCTACGTGCTGATGCTTTATCCACTAAGCCACACCGGATACCACCCCGGCGTCGGACAGAACCGTCTCAGATTAAGCTCCAACTCTTGGGTTCCCTCTAGTGGCCGCCCTCTGCACTACGTCATAGATGTCTATGAACGTAGGACCGAAGTCCACACATGTGCTGGAGCTTAATCTGAGACGATTCTATCCGACGCCGGGGTGGTATCCGGTGTGGCTTAGTGGATAAAGCATCAGCACGTAGAGCTGAAGACCCGGGTTCAAATCCCGGCGCCGGAGAGAATTTTTCTCCGTTCCATTACTCTTTCATCGTATGATGACGCAGAATATCTGCATGGAAATATCATATGTACTTCGGTACATTAAAATAACATATTTTTCTTGTTTACATCTTTTTCATTTTGATAAGATATTTCACAACCCAGATAATTGAAATTTTGTACTTGTTCGAGGCATTATATATTTCATGGTGTTTAATATAATTATTTCAATAAACGTATCTTTATCTTAATTCGAATAGTTTTCTCATTGCAAGTGTGGAAAAAAAATGTTTTTTTTTCAGAAGAAAAATAGGGGGGGGGGTTGGCTTCTGAAAATTTTGGAGTTTTATCTATCCCTGGTAAAAATGTTTTATTCCATAGCAAAAATTATATTTACGTTAATAAGCTTCAAATAACTTAACACACGGCATGCTGATTTCATTGCAAACCACTGCTAGATCTGTTTGCGTTTCTGTAATTTCTGTAGAAATTCCACTTCACACATCATCTCTGTATTCCTCATCTTTCACTGTTGCTACTTCTCGTCACTGGAACTCTCTGCCGCCTGAAGTCAAGGACTGCCGAACATTGAAATCTTTCAAATCCAAGTTAGAAAATTATCTTATGACGAGTTGCCAAACTAACTTACTATTATGACAAGTGTTGTATTGCATGTTTCCACGTATTCACATTCTTTTTTTTTATGTTCTAGTGATATTTAACTTATTTTATATTTTTGTTTTCATATTTTCCGATAACGGTATATCTATAATGTGATAAGTTGAGCTATATATAATCATAATTTTCCTTACTGTGTATACTTAAAAATATTGTATTCATTGTATGCTTTGTACTGCACTATTAATTATTATTATTATTATTATTATTATTATTATTATTATTATTATTATCAATAATTGTCTTATTTTTATACTTTGTAAGTCTCATTTATTCTGACCTGCTGTTCACATTTTATTATGCTTTTTCCTTTCTTTCTGTATGTTATATATTGTCTGATTTCTGCTTACTTGTTGTTTACATTTTATTATTATCTTATTCAGTTTTCTGTGTAAAATTGTAGTGTACTTTGTAAATTTGTAGTGTTTTTGTAACGCAGTTTTACTCCTGGTTGAGTGTTAGAGAAGGCCGTGTGGCCTTAACTCTGCCAGGTTAAATAAATCATTTTATTATTATTATTATTATTATTATTATTATTATTATTATTATTATTATTATTATTATTATTATTATTATTTTTATTAAAGTTGGATTCAGATGACGAAAACAGCGACGATGTTAAAAATGATGACAAGACGATGACGATGGTAAAAATTTTACAGAACCTGTTGGACATCGAAAAAAAATGGGTAAATTTGTATAACATTTCATACATACTATTAAAAGGAAAATAAACTTTAAACTTATGGTATCAGCTTCAGAATTACTGAAATCGCACACTTCTGTCATTGCTTTTCGGTTTTCTACGTGCGTATATAAAATTGAGAGAATATCGATTTTCATACAGGTAGCCTACTGAATTGATTACAGACAATTATGAAATCTTGCCATGCTGTAATGTCGCACTGAATATCTCACATTTTCATGTACTTTTAACCACTCTCTGCCTGCTTTCTGAACGGGCTTCGGTTACCGGAGTGTGAGATTTCATTAGACACACTTTTCTTTCCCATTCTTCTGCCTCAACGTCTGAGCTATTCTCCCAGCCCTGGATCAGGGAGAAAGCAGGAGCTTCTCTTCTAGGAGGAGACCTGGACCACACCCAACTCGATCTTACGCCTGCCATCAAGACAAACCCCGGGGATTCACCTTGGACTAGCCCTACAATGTCAATAGTACGCCTATTGGAATCTAAACCGCCAGCCGCTTTTAACCAAGTCACTTGTATCTGTCACTTTTAAACTGGCTTTTAAAATAACTTCCACTTGTATTTCAGTGTTAGAGCGACAGTATATAATTCTTTATACTTGGGTTCGATCCTCAGCATTGACTGGAATGTTGTTTGTGTTGCTCAAAGGGGGGAAATAGAGTTTTCCGGGGTTTAACGTTTTACCTGAATATTAAAAATTTAATTCCACTCCTTTTCATGCATCCTTTTTAACACCTTTCATTCATTAAGTCAGGCGTGGCGAAAATGTGATCGTGCGCCGAGCCACTGTTTAACCTGCAACGTGCATAGCACCTATGGAGGGAGGCGGACACCCGAAGGGGAAGTGAAGCAACTGTCTGACTTATTAACGGATTTCATTTTCCTTATGTCAAGCACTTAAATATAATTTTATACGGCATAAGATTACAAATTAATGTTTAGTACGTGTAACGAAGAAAGAAATGAACAAGAAACCATAGGACACATTATCACAACCTAAAATTAACTGTCTTCAGAATGTCTCTGCGACAGTTTCAAAATCAGGAATTATGTCACTTACTGCCAGTCGTAGTTGATCACGAAGGTATTTGTCTGTCAGTCGTGATCTAAATTTGGTTTTTACTATTTTAATTGTTGAAAATAATTTTTCACAAACGTAAGTTGTAGCGAACATGGCTTCAATAGAGCAAGCGAAAGAACGAAGCTTCGGATATTTATTTTTTTTGGCAAAGATTTTAAAAGTTCAACATTTGTCAAGTCTTTACATCTAGCTTTCATTTAACATCACATTGTAAATCTGTGAGTTTAAATTTAAGATCTAACCGCATTATTCGTACATCTGCTGAAAAAGGATCGACGTACAGAGATAATAATAATAATAATAATAATAATAATAATAATAATAATAATAATAATAATAATAATACGTCACCTTTTAATGTTTCATGAGTGACATGTAGTATAATGCCGTTTTATGTTATACAGGGACATCATTTTATTTTTACTTGCATTTTTATTGTACCTGCATTTCTGAATGTACTTCACTCCCAAACCTTCACTAATGTCCTTACTCCCGTCAGACACACAAAGTTACGGCCGCTGTTGCATTCGAAGTCTTCAAGCACTGAAGTAAACACTGCAGTGTATAGTGTGTTTCTGAAATATGGTTGCGTTTTCTATAGAAGAAAGAACCTATATTAATAATATCGTACTAAAAAATTATATTCAAGAAACGATAAATTCAATTTCAGAGAATATGCTTCAAAATGTTTTTAATAATATGCATAAAAGAATTGAAGCCTGCATTGTAATGAACTGCAACCATTTTCAGCAATTTATTTAAAAATTCAGATTAGCTTATTTTGAATTGAGGTGGCTAGAAGTAAAGGAATGCTAGTGACATTTGTAATAACATGAGTTAAGTGCATCCAGTGTAAGCTAAAGTATCTAAAAATTTTAGTGGCAAAGGGATATTTTAATCGCATCACATATTAAAATTTAAATAAAAATTTCACCGATTTTACGAAAGCTTAAATATTTAAACCTCATTTTCTCAAAAGTAACTTAAGTGCACTTACAGCCCTTTACTTATGACCCCCTCAATTTAAATGCACTCTCTATATTGTATGTTATCACCAATAATTAATATGCTAAATAAAGTAGACATTACATAACGAACATAGCCGCCTGAAAAGTTGAGTTTTTGAAAAAAAAAATGTTACTACTCTACTGTATTTTGATAAATTCCGTAAAATGATAATCAAACTGAAAATCGTAATATTGTATTTCCCTACAACATAAATGGCTACACTACTTTTCTCTCCTCCTATACCTAGTAAACTGATTTGTTTACATATTGCACTAGTAACATCAAACTCCTGTAATGGAAGGGGGCAACAGAGTTTCCGAGTGTAGCCAGGTTAATGTTAAAAATGTTGGTAAAAATAAAGTGATGTCCCTGTACAACCGTTTTCCTCGTAATACTTGTGAACAAATAACACATTTAATATTCTCAACATATTGGCAGCAAAAAAATACGTCCTCCCATCCTACTTGGAACTTTCGTTTTTGTAGAGGTACATGGTTTCGAGAGAGACATTGCCATGATACGCCACCTGCAGGTCAGAGACAAATACAAATGGAACGGAGTTTGACTCCAGTGTGTGAGAGGGTGGGGGTTGGGAAGGTAGGAAGCAAGAGAAATGCACAGCTATCATTGCAAGCCACAATGTGCTCGTGAGTCACATTTTCTCCACGGCTAGATTAAGTGATTAATTTATACAAATAAGTCATGAAGATTCATTTCAAGATTAAGAATATAATTCAGGATCCATGTTGGAAAGATGCTGTAACAAGTGAAGTAGCGGAAGATGAACTAGACAGTCTGCTAAACTTCTGTCAGCAATTTCGGTGTGTAACCCTAATGTTTATATTCGACCTATTTTGTTTTACTTAACTTCTCTGAATCTATTCAAACAAAGCGTTTACAAAAGAGCATTAAACTATTTAATGTATCAATAAAACTTAAGAGTTTCATCAACCATGAACACTGTAACGCTTCAATAAAGAAAACTAAGCATGGTCACTGACTTTTTCATATTTATCTGCTGCCAGATCGTATTATTATTTATGAGTAGACCAAGGATTTTGCATGAAAATGCGTGCTTTTATTGATACGTCACATTTAAGAAATATATATCTTTGCGTTTCGAAAAATAATCGTGTTCAGCTTAAAACACCAACAAATGAAATGGCTGTAACTTGAAAAAATACGCCAAAGAGAAATAAATATACCTGGGTTTGGTGGTGCAGATCTTGCAATTTATGTAACAATGGTTGTCATGGAGATTTAGAAATGAATAAATAACAAAAAACTATAAAATGAATGTTCGTATGTCTAATGAAAAACTAATTTAATTGAAACAACATTTTATGATACATTAAATATAACATTACCCCACTACCAATATGACAATATTATTGGTGTTGAATATAACAGACAATAATAAACAACAACTGACTATAGAATATTGCATAATATTATACATGAATGTTTGATCGTATTTATTTTCATTTTTTATTAATTTAAGGTCCCCTTTGCACAATTTTAATGTAGCCTATGTTTTTCTTCTGGTTATGAAGGTTAAATGTGCAAACTTTGGCACATATCGGTCAAAGCGTGTAGATTGTATAGAGAACATACAAACATTCACGTTCATATATTATTATTATTATTATTATTATTATTATTATTATTATTATTATTATTATTATTATTATTTTGTTTTTGGAAGGTTATTTCACGACGCTTTATCAACATCTTTGGTTATTTAGTGTGTGAATGAGATGAAGGTGATAATGCCGGTGAAATGAGTCCAGGGTCCAGCACCGAAAGTTACCCAGCATTTGCTCGTATTGGGTTGAGGGAAAACCCTGGAAAAAACCTCAACCAGGTAACTTCCCCAACCGAGAATCGAACCCGGGCCACCTAGTTTCGCAACCAGACGCGCTAACCGTTACTCCACAGGCGTGGACATTATTATTATTATTATTATTATTATTATTATTATTATTATTATTATTAATAGTATTAGTATTATTATTATTGGTTGACTTATTACATGATTTATTTCATTCCATTCATTAGACACACTTAAAACTTACAGCAAGTTGTATTTATTTATCCCAATTCCATTGCCCCTGTTCATGTATACGCATTACAAACATTTATAGTGATTTCCTCAAGTCACCCGCTACTTTTTATTCTCCTGTGTGTTACACAAACCGCGATAGCCTCTTTAGGGGCTAACCCGCGCTACCTGAACGTGACGCGACCTGGGACACCGCAATCTGCCTCTGTCCTCGCAGTGACCCAGCCAAGTCGATTCGCAGAGCCTAAGGAAGTGGTCACTCAGGATCACGGCCACCTGCATTGTAATTCATGGTTAATTTGGTTCCTTTGACGTCATTGACACGAGTCCTGCAAGCTAATCCACAGCTCAAGCCTTATCTGGCTGTGGTGTACCAGCACGCGGATATGTGCGCGGCACAACCCTCACTTGTTTTTAATTCATTTCATGACCACGAGAAATACGAAGAAGTAACTCATACTTATAGACATTGAACTGAGATTTCTATTGTATGGTACCGTATATTCTATTATATAATGTTATTATGGGTTTCTCAATTGGCAGAACACTGGCTTCAGACGATCAAAGACCCAATTTCAGGTCTAGGCGGTGGCGCTGTTGTTTGTAGGACAAAGCTAAGGTTGCGAGGAGTTTTATCCGCGTTTTACTGTTCTTTCCTCGTCATTTCGTCACCATTATTCGCAATTTTCCTTTCATTATCATCTTCGAACTGAAAAATAGGGCATCACTTGTGTTTGCATGACGTTGAAGACGCCTTCCACCGCAATAGATGTTCTTCGCTGTGAAGCCGATTAATGTGAACATCAAAAAGAAAAAGGAGATCATGATGATTTTTATAAAGATGAATATTAAGTAGAAGATATGAAGTTAATAGAGATTAAGATTAAGAATAAGATGATAATGATGAGATTTATAAAGATGAAGATTAAGTAGAAGATATGAAGTTAATAGAGATGAAGATTAAGAATAAGAGGATAATGATAAGATTTATAAAGATGAAGATTAAGTAGAAGATATGAAGTTGATTCAGATGAAGATTAAGATGTTGAATTTCATGTAGAATAAGGCTGAGAAAACGATAATATAGATGACTATGACGATTAAAAAGATCATGAAGACGATGAAGATGAAGATTTAGATACTGAAGGTCCGGAAATTGAGGAGAATGAAGAGAAAGAAGATGAAGAAGTTGATGAACACGAAGATTAAGAAAATGATGTAGTTGACGAAGATTAAGATGAAACTGTTGAAGATGGAGATTAAGAAGACGAAGCTGATGAAGGTGAAGATTCAGTAAACGATCATGTTGATGAAGTTGATGAAGATTACGAAAATGATAATGATGATGAAGTTGATGAAGATTACGAAAATGATGATGTTGATATAGATAAAGATTAAGAAGACGATTAATATTAAGTTGATGAAGACGAAGATTAAGACAATGATTAAGTTGACGAAGATTAAGATGAAACTGATGAAGATGGAGATTAAGAAGACGAAGGTGATGAAGATGAATATTCAGAAAACGATCATGTTGATGAAGTTGATGAAGATAACGAAAATGATGATGTTGATATAGATGAAAATTAAGAAGACGATTAACATTAAGTTGATGAAAATGAAGATTAAGAAAATGATTAAGTTAACGAAGATTAAGATGAAACTGATGAAGATGGAGATTAAGAAGACGAAGGTGATGAAGATGAAGATTCAGAAAAATATCATGTTGATGAAGTTGATGAAGATTACGAAAATGATGATGTTGATATAGATGAGATTAAGAAGACGATTAAAATTAAGTTGATGAAAATGAAGATTAAGAAAATGATTAAGTTAACGAAGATTAAGATGAAACTGATGAAGATGAAGATTAAAAAAACGAAGGTGATGAAGATGAAGATTCAGAAAAATATCATGTTGATGAAGTTGATGAAGATTACGAAAATGATGATGTTGATATAGATGAAGATTAAGAAGACGATTAACATTAAGTTGATGAAGATGAAGATTAAGAAAATTATTAAGTTGACGAAGATTAAGATGAAACTGATGAAGATGGAGATTAAGAAGACGAAGCTGATGAAAATGAAGATTCAGAAAAAGATCCTGTTGATGAAGTTGATGAAGATTACGAAAATGATAATGTTGATATTGATGAAGATTAAGAAGACGGTTAACATTAAGTTGATGAAGATGAAGATTAAGAAAATGATTAAGTTAACGAAGATTAAGATGAAACTGATGAAGATGGAGATTAAGAAGACGAAGCTGATGAAGATGAAGATTCAGAAAAAGATCCTATTGATGAAGTTGATGAAGATTACGAAAATGATGATGTTGATAATGATGAAGATTAAGAAGACGATTAACATTAAGTTGATGAAGACGAAGATTAAGAAGCTCATGAAGAGGAAGATTAAGATGATGATGAAGTTGATGAACTCGAGGATTAAGATTATGAAGACGAAAACTAAGACGATGAAGTTGATTAAGACGAACATAAGGAAATGATGACGCTGAAGAAAACGAATATTAAGAAGCGATGATGAAGATAATGAAATTGATGAAGACGATATTTAAGAAAATGTTGAAGCTGATGTAGATTAAGATTAAGAAGATGACGATAAAGATGATAAAGTTTTGTAAAGGAAGATTAAGAATATGACGAAGCTGATGAAGATGGTGATTAATGAGGTGATGACGCTGATGAACATTAAGAAGGTGAAGAAGTTGACGAAGATACAGAAAACAATGAAGTTGATGAAGACGAAGATTAAGAAGACGATGAGGATGATATAGATGAAGATTAAGAAGATTATGATAAGGTGATTAAATTAATGAAGATGAAGATTAAGAAGATGATGAAGCTGATGTAGATGAAGATTAAGAAGACGATGAAACTGATTAAAATGAAGATGAAAATTAAGAAGATGATGAAGCTGATGTAGATGAAACTTAAGAAGATTATGATAAGGTGATTAAATTAATGAAGATGAAGATTAAGATGATGATGAAGCTGATGTAGATGAAACTTAAGAAGATTATGATAAGGTGATTAAATTAATGAAGACGAAGATTAAGGAGATGATGAAGCTGATGTAGATGAAGATTAAGAAGACGATGAAACTGATTAAAATGAAGATGAAAATTAAGAAGATGGTGAAGCTGATGTAGATGAAACTTAAGAAGATTATGATAAGGTGATTAAATTAATGAAGATGAAGATTAAGAAGAGGATACTGAAGATGATTAAGTTGATGAAGACCAAGATTAAGAAGATGATGAAGCTGATGTAGATGAAGATTAGGAAGAGGATACTGAAGATGATTAAGTTGATGAAGACCAAGATTAAGAAGATGATGAAGCTGATGTAGATGAAGATTAGGAAGAGGATACTGAAGATGATTAAGTTGATGAAGACCAAGATTAAGAAGATGATGAAGCTGATGTAGATGAAGATTAGGAAGAGGATACTGAAGATGATTAAGTTGATGAAGACCAAGATTAAGAAGATGATGAAGCTGATGTAGATGAAGATTAGGAAGACGATGAAACTGATTAAGATGAAGATGAAAATGAAGAATACTGTGATGGAGATGATGTAGTAGAGTAAAATGGTGATGATGGTGATGATGATGATGATGATAATAATAATGATAATAATAATAATAATAATAATAATAATAATAATAATAATAATAAAATGATAAAATTTCAAGGTCTCATAAACATCGAACTGCGGTTTTGTTTCTTAAGAAGCCACCAGTAGGAGCTATCAGCTGGTGATATACAGGGTCATGGCATTTAAACCTCTCTATTAGCGTACTGTACTACCTGTATTCAACACGACTAGACGTGATGATGCTATGAACTTTTTCAAGTTGTCAGGGAACACAGTAAGCAGACGTGGGCAAATTTTGCTAGAGATTAATTTCCTCGTGACTTCGACTTCTGTCAGATAAGGGATAATTAAGCTCTTAACGGAGCGTTTAAAATGTGTGCACCGCCATACAATGATCACTTCCGTCTCGCGATGAATGAAATTTGCATGCCTGCATGTCAGGCCACCTTTTATTAATTAGGATTGACATTAACTCATTTTCTTTATTGTGCACACGAACACTGAATCACAAACGAGCACTGATACCAGATGTAGGAACTTGATCCTCGTCGTTGCAGCATCAGGGGTCATCCTCGGCAGTATCATTGAAGAGTGTGATCCCAAAACGTCCAGTCCATTTTTTGAAAGGACTGAGCTAGTTTTTTTATCCACCGGTCTATGGACTGAGCGAGTTTTCAAGTGATATGTACAAGAATACAAACTTTTACACAAGGATTGGCGTTGTTTTGAAAGAAACATGCTTAAAATATAATGATAGAAGTCTCATACATAATCATATGAGTCAATTACTTAAGAAACCGGACTTCTCCACTTTTTGGCACTTTTGAGTAATGGTTGATAAGCTATGTCGAAGGATGGAGATATCATTTTAAGCACAAATTGCACTCCTCATATTGATATAGCAACTTTACATTTTGTGTAGAAATCGGATCTCTCCAGGTGAAGTCTGCTTTCAGTGCTTATTACTAACAGCTGATGGGAGAAAGAAAAAGTAATGCTGGAATGTTTCTGTCAGATGCGTTTCCAATTCACTGCGGGCTAAAGCGAGGAGATGCACTATCACGTTTACTTTTTAACTTTGCTCTACAGTATGCCATTAGGAAAGTCCAGTATAACAGAGAGGGTTTGGAATTGAACGGGTTACATCAGCTGCTTGTCTATGCGGATGACGTGAATATGTTAGGAGAAAATCCACAAACGATTAGGGAAAACATGGGAATTTTACTGGAAGCAAGTAAAGTGATAGGTTTGGAAGTAAATCCCGAAAAGACAACGTATATGATTATGTCTCGTGATCAGAATATTGTACGAAATGGAACTATAAAAGTTGGAGATTTATCCTTCGAAGAGGTGGAAAAATTCAAATATCTTGGAGCAACAGTAACAAATATAAATGATACTCGGGAGGAAATTAAACACAGAATAAATATGGGAAATCCCTGTTACTATTCGGTTGAAAAGCTTTTATCTTCCAGTCTGCTGTCAAAAAATCTGAAAGTCAGAATTTAGAAAACAGTTATATTACCGGTTGTTCTTTATGGTTGTGAAACTTGGACTCTCACTTTGAGAGCGGAACATAGGTTAAGGGTGTTTGAGAATAAGGTGCTTAGGAAAATATTTGGGGCTAAAAGGGATGAAGTTACAGGAGAATGGAGAAAGTTACACAACACAGAACTGCAGGCATTTTTTCTTCACCTGACATAATTAGGAACATTAAATCCAGACGTTTGAGATGGGCAGGACATGTAGCACATATGGGCGAATCCAGAAATGCATATAGAGTGTTAGTTGGCCAGGCCGGAGGGAAAAAGACCTTTAGGGAGGCCGAGACGTAGATGGCAGGATAATATTAAAATGGATTTGAGGGAGGTGGGATATGATGATAGAGAATGGATTAATCTTGCTGACGATAGGGACCGATGGCGGGCTTATGTGAGGGCGGCAATGAACCTCCGGGTTCCTTCAAAGCCAGTAAGTAAGTAAGTAAGTAAGTAAATAAATAAGTAAGGAATGTTTCAAGTTAAAATGATTGAGCCAAGTGACATTCTAAACTTTAATAGCTGGTGGCCGACATTTTACAGAAAAAATTGTCTGTCACTTCAGTTCCAAGGCAGGAAAATTTCCCGAGATCAGAAATTATCGTTCGGTATGTCAAAATTTATAGAATTTAATTATGACAATATGGACAGCACCATTGTAGTTTCCAAACAGTACATACAAAGGTGGACTTCTTTATCGTTCCTTCAAGTTGGAACTAACACCATCTACTTCACTACCTACTACAAAGACATAGAACAGGTACTCTTTTATATTCCGGAGTACAGTAATTTTTATAATGCTATATTAAAATGGTCAACTCAAAACATTGAGATAGGAGATAGTGATGATGAATGTGATGGGTAAAGCAGAAAGGATATTTCTGTATCCAAAATTTATTTCAAATCGTATAATTTGTTGAAAGTAAATAATTTTACTCTGTCTTTGTAATTGCATTTGCTGTGTTTCTTAAGTGAAAGAATGTTGAAAATCAACATAAGATAAGGCGTAATTAATATTTTTTGTGGTGATGTGTTGAAATCTTGCAGAAAACGGAATTCTCCGTAGAGATTAAGGGCCTATATATTTGGAAATATGCATTCAAATTTGTTATTTTAGTAGGTTGTAATCTAAAATAGCACAGAATAATATTGCTGTAGCTGTACTCTTTGATCAAAATTTAGCGTGGTAATCAATCAGGCCCAGTTGTAATATCGATCACAATAGCGCACACAATCGGATGCAATAGAAAATCTCAATTATTCTGTTACTTACTGGCTCTTAAGGAACCCGGAGGTTCATTGCCGCCCTCACATAAGCCTGCCATTGGTCCCTATCCTGAGCAAGATTAATCCAGTCTCTACCATCATATCCCACCTCCCTCAAATCCATTTTAATATTATCTTCCCACCTACGTCTCGGCCTCCCCAAAGGTCTTTTTCCCTCCGGCCTCCCAACTAACACTCTATATGCATTTCAGGATTCGCCCATACGTGCTACATGTCCTGCCCATCTCAAACGTCTGGATTTAAAGTTCCTAATTATGTCAGGTGAAGAATACAATGCGTGCAGCTGTGCGTTGTGTAACTTTCTCCATTCTCCTGTAACTTCATCCCTCGTAACCCCAAATATTTTCCTAAGCACCCTTAACCTATGTTCCTCTCTCAAAGTGAGAGTCCACGTTTCACAACCATAAAGAACAACCGGTAATATAACTGTTTTATAAATTCTAACGTTCAGATTTTTCGACAGCAGACTGGATGATAAAAGCTTCTCAACCGAATAACAACAGGCATTTCCCATATTTATTCTGTGTTTAATTTCCTCGCGTGTATCATTTATATTCGTTACTGTTGCTCCAAGATATTTGAACTTCTCCACCTCTTCAAAAGATAAATTTCCAATTTTGATATTTCCATTTCGTACAATATTCTCGTCACGAGACATAATCATATAAGTACTTTGTCTTTTCGGAATTTACTTCCAAACCTGTCTCTTTACTGCTTCCAGTAAAATTCCCGTGTTTTCCCTAATCGTTTGTGGATTTTCTCCTAACATATTCGCGTCATCCGCATAGACAAGCAGCTGATGTAACCCGTTCAATTCCAAAGCCTCTCTGTTATCCTGGACTTCCCTAATGGCATACTCTAGAGCGAAGTTAAAAAGTAAAGGTGATAGTGCATCTCCTTGCTTTAGCCCACAGTGAATTGGAAACGCATCTGACAGAAACTGACCTATATGAACTCTGCTATACATTTCACTGAGACACATTTTAATTAATCGAACTAGTTTCTTGGGAATACCAAATTCAATAAGAATATACTGTATAAGACAGTTAAACGTCTGTATAAGAATTTTTATTAGTAAGAATGATAAATAATAACGAAATGCCTATATTTAATGAATCAATGTGTGAAATTACATCAGTTATTTTCTGCAAAGATATGTTCAGTAGGCTGTGTCTTAAAGCAACTTAAGAATCAAACATTTTCACTGTTGTAAATTACCTTGTACAATAAAATGGGTTTGCTTCTCGCTTGCACCATTAAAACAATTCATTACTCACTACTCCCTAACGCTATAACCCATTCTCAAATGTTATAGTGCCGCTTCGGCTGACAATCGGTTTCGCGTGCATGAAATGCATGTCGTTTGAATCTTGCACAGTGCAAGAATCTGCCCTTTTTCCTTGAAATGTTTAGGAACAAAATACAAAATTAAATTATTTTTTTCTTTGCACACAATGTTTATTTGAGAGAGGAACAGAGGTTAAGGGTGTTTGAGGATGAGGTGCTTAGGAAAATATTTGGGGCTAAGAGGGATAAAGTTACAGGAGAATGGAGAAAGTTACACAACACAGAACTGCACGCATTGTATTCTTCACCTGACATAATTAAGAACTTTAAATCCAGACGTTTGAGCTGGCAGGGCATGTAGCACGTATGGGCGAATCCAGAAATGCATATAGAGTGTTAGTTGGGGGGCCAGAGGGAAAAATACCTTTGGAGAGGCCGAGATGTAGATGGGAGGATAATATTAAAATGCATTTAAGGGAGGTGGAATATGATTGTAGAGACGGATTAATTCTGCTCAGGATAGGGATCAATGGCGAGCTTATGTGAGGGCTGCAATGAACCTCCGGGTTCATTAAAAGCCTCAAGTAAGTAAGTAAGTAATTAAGTAAGTAAGTATGCACAATGTTTATATTAATAGAAGATTAATGAATTGTCGTCTTCGGCGGTTGCCATGTTTATCATCATTGCATCTCAGATTCCCAGCTTCAAATCCGGCCGAATACAATTAATTTGTAACAACAATAAAGTCTTTGTAATGGCTTCATCGAAAGGAATGTGAAGTGTGAGGTATTGTTCTTACATTTATGGAAAGTAAGAAAACTTTGCCTCTGAAAGAGGCAAAACCTTTAATTTCTCTCTCATATAAAAATCTAAAAGCAGTGCTATGTATCCATTTGGGTGGCATAAATGTGCGCAGAATTATATGAAGTGTTCAGAACCATAGTGGGCCAAGCGCCATTTACTAAAACCGTAGAAAACAAGGGTTAAAGTGAAGATATTACCATAATTCAATGGGAACATATAGCAAGTAATATAAAGTATACACATTAAAACTAAATGTATGTCAATCTTCATTAAACTATGGTATTGACTTAACTTTAATTCTTCTTTCTCTGTTTTTAATAAATGGCGCTTGGCCCACTATGGCTCTGAACCCTTCATATCATCCTTCACCGTAAGAATTTCTGTGGAAAAATCACTTAATTCATGATGCCACGTAACTGATTGATACACAAGGAGTGGTCGTCCCTCCCCAAGGTGAGGAGGAGATGCTACAAGTAACCCAACGCCGTAAATCGATTCTCTCCAATAGCGTTAAAGTGGGAGAACAGCTGGCCCGGGAAAAACGAAGTCTGTTCGGCTCCACCCGACGGAGGGTGAGATTTACGAACTGCACGGAAAACTGTCTACGTTGTGCGCGAGGTCAGGAGTACGAGGTCCTGAAATTACGGAAGGCTCAAAGTACCGGGTTTGGAACCCGATTAAACATGTACACAGGGGCGACCCGTCCTTATGGGCTACAGTGCTACAGCACAATGATAATTTTTGTTCAAATAATGTATTTGCAATACCACCATAGTATTTGATCTGCCATTTGACAATTTCCCGTTATTATGTTCATGACGCGTTATAGAGTGTTTAGTCTTCGCTCTTTGGTGCCTCAGGGGGTTCGTTGTGCTACTCAAAACTCTACATGAGAATGTAGACAATCAATGCGCATGTGCGAAGCTGAAATCACTGCCCTGATTGGCTATTTTTACGCGGGGAAGTGCTGTAGTCAGCTTCAGCACAACACAGCTTGGAGATTGCAAAAGTAAAGCGTAACGAAAGAATGCTTTTTTGTGGAAGAACTCGGAACTATTTACAATTTATTTGGTAATTCAAGTGCCCAACTGCTGCTGCCGTCTACCTGTTTTCTGAGGTTCCTCCTGAATCAGTCAGCAAGAGACGGAAAATGGAATCCCAGAAAATTGATGCCAAGGAGTATATGACCGTATAATTCAGGAAACTACTTATCGTTTCCAGTCTTTAAGCTAGCTAGACGCAACAAAATTGTTAGACAGCAAATTTTTTTGACAATTTTTCTTATAATTTTCCTGAACGCGAACTTGAAGTTGCTGTCAACAGCTATACTGTACTGAACAAAAGAGTGTTAAAGACACAACTTTGAGTTCTATACGGAAGATCTGCCTTCCGGAATATAGACTGAGCTGTTCAATTGTTACAATACATAGTCTCCAACAATTCACAGGGTCCATTCTGTGAAGTAACGACGTTGTTAAATATTTTGGTTACAAAACGAATGACCACTGCTGAGCCAGAAATAAGTTTTTCTTGCTTAAAACGCATATAAACGTTTTTAAGGAACACTATGTCCCAGGATCGCCTCACTGCTCTTGCAATACTGTCAATAGAAAAGAGTATGATGTCCAAGATGGAGGGGTTTAACACCGGGGTAAATGACAAGTTCTGCAGTAGGAAGGAACGTCGTATGGACTTCATATTTCGTCACTAGGCGAGTCTCATATTAAGATAAATACATATAAGTGTATACAGTAGGCCGATATATAGATTGTAGCACACTCATTATTTTGACCACCAGCCGCTACTGCATGTACGGTGTCTAATATAAAATATGACGTCGTGCTACATTTTTAAAACATTCCTTTCAGATTATCCTTTTCTCTCTCCATCAATTTTCTACTGATCAAATATTATCAAACTCGTCACGTCCAGTGCTATGAAGTAACGGTTAGCGGGTCTAGAACAGTTCGTAACCGGAAATTTCGTCACCGTTATAGTTTTTCACCTATTTTTCGTCATTAGTTTTTTGGTTATCGAATACATTTTATCATGCCTTTTGTCACTGAGGAGATTTTGTCACAGAAGATATTTCGTCATCATATATATTTTGTCATCACTTTTTGGATACTGAGAGGATTTCGTCACCAAAATAATACAGAAAATTACATTTAGGCTGTTTTTATTATGAGTCCGAAACCATCACGGTATAATTATTTTAATGCTCTGTATTAACATGGATTTTGAAGTTCCATACATTCACCCTGTTTTATGGAATTCCAACCAAAATTTCCACTGTAGTTGTGACCTATGGCACGTAGGAAACCAAGAATGTTATCTTCTGTTCTATAGGCTTCATACCTATTGACAATTCGTGCAATTATGTTATCTAAGGACGTGCATTTCTTCTTTTTTCTGGGTGGAGACTGATCTGCTTCTAATTTCTCAATGTCCTGATGTATCCTTGCAGTATCCTCCTGTAGCAACTGAAGGGCATGGTAAAAGGAGGAATGTGCTTTGCCTATTAAAGTATTAAGACGTCAATACCATTCTTCGCAAATATTTATTATTCTGGGCAGGTTTTCCCTGGTACGAATGTAACAATTCCATGTATCTGGAGGGAACATGGGCTGCTGCCATCTCTGGCACGTAAGCAATACATGTGTTAGGGGAGGCAGAGGTGAATATTTCAAAATCCACAAAATTTATCCGATTTGTTTGAAATTGATCATGGATACTAAGTATGTTATTAGTAATGGACATACCAAGTTTCAACTTTCTA
Source organism: Periplaneta americana (assembly GCA_025594305.2). Classification (NCBI taxonomy): domain Eukaryota; kingdom Metazoa; phylum Arthropoda; class Insecta; order Blattodea; family Blattidae; genus Periplaneta; species Periplaneta americana. Next base: position 15,866,138 of record JAJSOF020000017.1, read on the forward strand.
AGTACAATAGTTCTGTAAATATTAATAATTTTATAAAACTTTATATCGTTTGATATAAAATACTCCCTGCACCATATTGTAAGAAATTTTCAATATTTCTTTTTATTTATATGTTCAGAGAAGGTATATAAATAATGATAAGTATTAGTTTATTATGGGAATAATATAGTAATACAGTTATCTTGGTTTTAATTTCATACTTTTAAAGGGCACAAAATCAAAAACTAATATCGGAATATGAAAATAAAGATAATAAAAAATAAATTTTCATTTTTTCTTCAGTTTTGTTCAAACTTTCACCTCTGCCTCCCCTAAAGTGCGTAGCAGAATCTCGGAAATAGAGAAGACTCGACTTCGTCTCGTCTTTAACTTTTTCTCGATTCTGTTATAATGCACTTACCACGCTTGTATCCTAATTGTCGTACTCATTTTTTTCTCTTGTTCATCTGTTGACTGTATTATTGTTAAGTCGTTGGGATTGCATATTTCTCCTTAATAGGAGAATAATTTAAATTCTACAGATTTTGGCCCGATTGCACCATTGTTTTTTTTCGGAAAATTTCACATGATTTTGAGTACCATCTATCTACATGACCCCCTTTCAATTTAAAATTTCAAAGTTGCATTCAAAATGGCGTTTTTTGAGATAGCTGAGAGCTAGAATCGAATGTGTCACTTGGTAGAGCATTTGGTCTTACAAGTACACCTATAGTAATCAAAAATCAAGCATATGGAAGATATTTATATGGTTCCAAACTTTTGATTCACCCTATTTTATTTCGTAATATATTAAATATAGACAAAACTATAAATAACTAAAGGTTTATTTTTTAAATAATAATGCAAACCTTCTCCAAATGTTTTAGGAGCAAAGATATTTTACTATTGAAAAATTTCATATTTTCATATTTTTACAAAATAAATATAATATTTTGGCAAAATTTTTCTCCATATTATTCCAGCCTCTACTTATAACCTTCCGTAAAGTTAGAATTCTCGTTCTCAGAATCTACTGGCAAGCATGTTACAACCTCTGTTAAATAGATAGATGGATAGATAGATGGATTTATTGAGTAATATTACACATACAAATTTTATATTATCATAATTTTGTCTAATCCAATGCACGGGTCTTCTGACCGTACGTGCTTTGTACCCGAAACAAATTCTCCTTTGTAGTTTCCCCCCCCCCCACCTATGATTACATCCAACTACTCTCTACAGGAACACACAAATTAAAATGGAAATGACACAATAAAACACATTATATAATATATCCTAACCTAAAAGACATAAAAGTGTACAGTTGGGTGGATACTATTATCCCTTCCTCAGTTCGCGTCGCAAACTTCGACAGCTGCAGTTCTAATCTTTCTCGCCTTCAAGAGGAACAATCCAGTCTTTTGTTCCCATTCTCTATTCCCCATGAGGTCAAGACATGCAAGCGAACTCCTACTCTGACTTAGCATCGAGGGTGGTAGATATTTTCTCCGTACAAGTTCCAATTCAACACACAGTAATAAAATATGCATATAGGAATCCTTTTCTTTGCAAAGCGGACAAAGACGCTTCCCTTCTTCGTTGACAATTTTATTACCCTTCCATGCCCTCTAATCTTAGCCACGCTAAACCTGCTCTGCTGTCCTTGTTACAAGAATTTATGTAGTCACACCTCCCCCAGTTAAGCATGAGCTCTCTGTTAAATACATAACTACTTATCTAATGCCCAAAGACCTGGCGGTGAAACTTCAGACCTTCGGCGGACGTTGTAGTAGTTGCGGTAAGGCCCTCGCACCTGGCCGGCAGGCCCTGACAACGCGCGGGCATTGTTTTCCGCAGAGGTCGCGTTGCGACGTGCGAAACATGAGCTTCCAAAAGCAGAGACGTCCTTGCTAGCCCCGGCTGCTTACACGTTCCAGCGTGATGGCGGGTGTGATCGAGAGACGTTGTCAATAAAGAATGCTGTGCGTAATATTAATCTGTTAGTGTTGATATACAAGGCTTAATTACGCAATAAGATATACTTTTTATTACAAAGTTTAGGAACTGAACACTTTATTTGGCTAAATTTTATTTGAGTATATTACTCAGGAGTCTGCTGCATTACATGCAAAGGTCTTAAGGTAGAGATTTAGGGTGGAATTCATAGTCGTCACTTATAAAATGAGTGAACCCTTAAGTAATAAGTGTTTGCTTATAATAAGGGAACCCTTAAGTCAATGCCGAATTCATAGACAACACTTATTTTCACGTAATGAGTGCTCACTTACAGCTGCCGGACATGACGTCATAACAAAAGCTGACTCTCATTGAACTAATCGAAAGCAGCTCTACATGTGGAGTTGCTATAACAACGAGTTATTAATATTATTGTACTGAATAAGTTGTATACAGCAATAGTTTCATGATATGTTAAATTCTAGTTGCATGTTAGTTATAGTTATAATCAGATATCCTACTAATTGGAACATATATTCTGTAGAAGTGAATTTCTTAAATAAATAAATTAAGCCTATTAGGCCTACTATATAATACTGTATATTGAATTTATTAACATAGTGTTATATTAACTCTGTAATTTGCCAATTATAGCTACATTTTACATTTTTGGCTATGATATCTATACTTAACTCTTTTTAATTTATTTTCATTTGGTATTTTTCATTTATATCTAGATCTGTGTTTTTTATTTAGGTAGTATCTATTTGTTTTTTTTTTTAATTTGTAATTTCACTTGTATCTGTTTTATCTCTTTTTTCATGTTCTATGCAATTCAATGTTTTTTAAACAAATATCTGTAGTGTCTATTGTAATTGGGGTTTTGCCCTGTTATAGACATAAATAAATAAATAAATAAATAAATAAATAAATAAATAAATAAATAAATAAATAAATAAATAAATAAATAAATAAATAAATAAATAAATAAATAAATAAATAAATAAAAGTACCGGTAAGTAAATAAATAAATAAGTAAATAAATAACGATCAATTTGGCTAGAGCAACAACTTCGAATTGATCTGAAAACGATATCGCTTCTTAAATTCCAGTTCACTACACAGTTCAAGAGGATTCTCCATGTCTCCATGTACCTTTTTGGGACACATATATTTTCCTCATTTCTTTCAACAAACTACACAAAATCCTCAAAATCATTCTCAGTATCCATTTTGAAAATGAGTGGTCACTTAAGGGTACAGATCAGCTCACTTAAGTAATCACTTAAGTAATCACTCATTATGTGAATGAGGGACAACTATGAATTAAAAATGAGTATAAGTAACCACTTAAGGGTTCACTCATTTATAAGTGACGACTATGAATTCCGCCCTTAGTCTTGATTGTAAGAAGACATCTCCTCCAACGCCTCAATAACACAGAAGTGGCACATTTTTCTGAATATGAATTTTACTCGTTTCGCACCCTGCGATGATGTCACAGTTTATAATTTAGGAACGACTCTACTGGGTGTTCATTTCAAAGTGTGTCATGACGTCACTGTTGTTGGGTCACCGATTTGAAGCGAGTTTCAGCTTATATGTCAGAGAAGTTGCCTATTATTTAAGGCGTTCTTCAATCTGAACTTGAGAACGTGTACGGTATAACTTGAACGTCGTAGCAACAGATGGCGGTCTGTACGGTCTGTGTGCTACCATAACCTCTTTCGAACTGTGTTTTGCGCCGGCAAGTCGTACGCAGGGTATTTGTTATCATCGGTTGCGTACGGTAACATTCCACAACACAAATCAAATGCTCCGTGTCCATGTTGACCATCGAAGTTAATGTCAACAAATACGTAAGTAATCGTCTTAACCCTCTCCCCATATCCCGACAGTACGTATTTCCAAACAGTTCACATTCCTGCCACTACCGGCGTTACCGTACGTATCGGTACGTATTCTTCAGAATGAACGCCGTACTTGCTAGGCAATTTCTCTGCCTCATAGGTTATACACCTCTGCGGAAGTGTAGGAAGATTGAATTCTCTAGGCTCATCGGCTAGCCACATGACGGCATACAGCGAGCCATGACACACTTTGAACTGAACATCCAGTAGAATAAAGGTAAGTAGCTTAAGGGAGCTCATATACTGGGTGTTCATTTCAAAGTGTGTCATGACGTCACTGTTGTAAGTCAGCGATTTGGAGCGAGTTTCAGATTTTATGTCAGAGATGTTGCCTATTAATGAAGGCATTCAATCTGAACTTGAGAACATGTACGGTATAACTTGAACGTCGTAGCAACAGATGGCGGTCTGTAAAGTCTGTGTGCTACCATAACCTCTTTTCAACTGTGTTTTGCGCGGGAAAGTCGTACGCAGGGTATTTGTTATCATCGGTTGCGTACGGCAACATTCCACATTAAAAATCAAATGCTCCGTGTCCATGTTGACCAACCAAGTTAATGTCAACAAATACGTAAGTAATCGTCTTAACCCTCTCCCCATATCCCGACAGTAAGAAAAAATTCACCTCAGTACGTGTTTCCAAACAGTACACATTCCTGCCACTACAGGCGTTACCGTACGTATCGGTAAGTAATGTACTCTTCAGAATGAACGCCGTACTTGCTAGGCAACTTCTCTGGCACATAAGTAATACGCCTCTGCGGAAGTGTAGGAAGATTGAATTCTCTAGGCTCATCGACTAGCCACATGACGGCAAACAGCGAGCCATGACACACTTTGAACTGAACACGCAGTAGTAGCGGTGTAAACCTTTCACAAAATTTTAAATATCTCAGAAATAATACAGTGGATCTTCCTCATTTTTTGTACACAAAGAAGTGGTATTTGGGCCTCTCATTTGGTATCAACAAATTTATAATTATCTTACTAGTTTATTATTTTTATTTACACAATTTAAAGGAAATAATTTGCTGCTACATAAAATGAAAAAAACATAGTATCTCTCCAAAAACTTTTCAGATTCTAAGTTTCTTTTTCATTTCAGACTCCAGAAATGCAGTGTTAGAGGATGAACCACAGTCATTATCCTAGGTTATAAAGTTTATGAATTATTACATTTTTTTATTCTGTCATAAGGAAAAAATGTAATTTTTATTTTACATTATCTACTTAAAATTTATGAAATTGTGATTATATCTCTATGAAAGTAGTTCATCCTCTACAGTTTGAATGGCTACAGATTTGCTGAAAATTTGAAACAGTTTGGACAATTAGCTCAAGAGATATCATGTTTTAGTTTGAAAAGCAGCAGCAAATTATTTGCCTCAAATTGTGTAAATAAAAATAATAAACTAATACGATAATTATAAATTTGTTGATGCCAAATGAGAGGCCCAAATACAATTTATTTGTGTACAAAAAATGAGAAAAGTCCACTGAATATCTCTGAGATATTTAACATTTTGTGAATGGTTTACAATCTACATCACCGCTACTGTATCAGCCCCTTAAAACAGTGCCGCAATGTTGCGACAATTAATGTACAACTAAGACTTAGCAGGAGGAAGAAGAATGAATGCTTAAGATTTACTGATGATAACTTATGGCGTTGTTAGCAGAACAGGAGATGGTACTAAAATATTATGGTGTTCGTGGCCAGTAATGTGAAAATTGTAATAATCTAGAAAAAAAGAGGTAATCAGTGTACTGTATAATTGTTTGTTAGGCTATATTAAATTTCTACATCATCTGTTGGTACAATGAATAGACTTCATTAATATTGCAATAGTAATATGCGTTACAAGAGCGGTATGTTGACGTTTTCATGTTCGAGGGAAAGATTGAAAAAGCGAAACGTACAAACATACCGCACGTGTATCGTACATTATTTTGTGCGAAGATCTTTTATTACATACCTGAAAGACGAATTTCTAATTAGTTGCAATGAAATCTTCATCTTGGTTTCTGTTTAATGACGGCAACTTTGGAATACTAAAATATCTATCTTCAACATTGTTGCTATAAAATGTTTTCTGTGTTTACTATAATAGTCCAGCAGGCCGTGATATACGTCTGTCTTTTTTCCCCAGTCTATAAATGCGAACTTAAAAACAAACGGTAAGGTTATGTAATGATTTATTTTTCATTTTAATATTTTAACAATATTACTTATATAACCTATTGCAGTAATAACATCGGCATCTGGAATCTTGTTGATTTTTTCATGGCTTCCTTAATGTTACTTGCATCAGGAATGCAATAACTTTTGTGGAGTAGTAGAGTTTACTTAATTTTTGCAAATATTTAGAAACAATAATTAACAGTGCAATTTAGGTGAAATTGCAGTGTTAAGTTTCCAATTTATAATTATTACTATGTTAAACGTCTCTAAAAATAACATGTTAAAAGCCTAAAGCAGTAAAATGAATGTGGCGCTTAAGCGGTAAGAAGAGGGAAATTGTTATGTGTGTTACGTTGGGAATACTGAATGTGGTATTTCACACTTACCGCGTATTGGTTTTGTGCGGAAACCAAGCAAATACGCACGATCTCGCACAAACGTATTAACAAAACATTGTTTGCTATGGCAACCACAGTTAATACGACAATTAAACATCACCGGAGATAAATGACAGCTTTGAGTATTATGGGATGAAGATGAATGCAAACAAAACTAAGACCATGGTTATCGAAAGAAAAATAAAGAAGGTAAAATTGCGAATTGGAAATGAGGTAGTGGAACAAGTGGACAGCTTCAAATACTTGGGGTGTGCTATAAGCAGTAACATGAGCTGCTGCCAGGAAGTTAAGAGGAGAATAGAAATGGCAAAGAAACTTTTAGTAGAAAAGGGAGTATTATCAGCATATCTCTGGAAAAATAACTAAGTATGAAGTACTTTGTGTAGAGTATGGTACTGAATGGAGTAGACACTTGGACATTACGATGAAGTGAAGAGAAACGACTGGAAGCATTTGAAATGTGGATATGCAGAAGAATCGAGAGTGTGAAATGGACAGACGAAATAAGAAGTGAAGCTGTGTTGGAAAGAGTGGTTGAAGAAAGAATGATGCTGAAACTGATCAGGAATAGAAAAAGGAATTGACTGGGTCACTGGCTGAGAAGAAACTGCCTACTGGAGGATGCACTGAAAGGAGTAGTGAACGGAAGAAAAGTTTAAGGCAGAAGATATAGTATGACAGACTACATTAATATACATGGATCATATGCGGAGACTAAGAGGAAGGCAGAAAATTGGGAAGATAGGAGAATGCTGGGTTTGCAGTGAAAAACCTGTTCTTGGGCAGAAAACTATGAATAAATGAATGAATGAATGAATGAATTAGACAATCAAAATATTATCAGCAAAGAATAATAAAACCTATCAAGTAAAAATTTATGATCAACACATCATCAGCGTTAACCTGAGTTAACTGTAAGCCAATTATCGTTCCTTTGTAAAATGCAGTCGTAAACTTCGGGGACTCCTACAAATACTGCATTCAACCTAAGCTAGTGTAGCTTGCATATGTTTTTATTATTCATTTTTTTTTCTTTGCCCTCTTGCAAAATGAAACTGTAGCCAGCAATTCCTTATTTGAAGTAGTTCTTTTTGTTTAATAGGCGCAATTTAATTAGTTATATTTTTTAAGGTTGAAAGCATATATTCAGAATTTTTCGAGACCTAATTGACGGCAAAAAGCTTTCCTATTATAGAAACACAACAAAAATTTTGCATTTCGAGTTGTTTTTAAGAGTATTTAATATACTAATACACTACATAAATCCTCAATGTTTATATATTGGAAAACAAAAGCACACGCAAAGCGCATCCCTCAAAGTACACGTGCGCTATCTGTTGGTGTTAGTTCAGGATATCCCTATAGGGATATCTTATGCGAAGTTTTACTGTTAGATGGCAGGAGCGTTCCATGCGGCACAACATGTTGTAGGGCTATTATGTCATATGCTACAGTTGATTACGTTCTCCTGCTTGTTGGTTTTCTGCGCGTGTCAAAATTATATTTATATTTATTTTGTATAACCTAGTATAATTTAATGTAATTCAGTACTTTCTTACCTCATAATTTAATTTAATTTACAATAAATAATAGCGTAAACTTGGATAATACTGGGCGATTCTCCTTAAGAGATGGATGGGGAAATCTGCAGTATGCAAAATATAGATACGAGTAAATTGAAAATTCATGAACCTAAATGAGAACTTTGAGAAAGAGGTGCACGAATAAAAATAAATAAATAAAATATAGAGGAACTATGTCAAAGGCGAATATTACCTCTTTAATCATTAGTATTGTAAGTACCGTACGCTAAAAACAGGATTTGCAGCCACCAATGTGTTTTTTTTTTTAATAAGGAAGGGACTATCCAGATTGAATTCCTCGTATTTTCTTCTCCAGTTGCAGAAAGATCAAATGCAATATTTGATAAGATGATATAATATGATTGCAGTAGTATCACGATTATTCCTGTGTTTTGTAGGTTAAGAACATGCAGTTTTGAATACTATGCAGGACGATTTTGAAAATCTGAAGTAAAAACATGGTTTTAATAATCAGTCTACAGCACATTGAAAGATTATTCACGAAATGGATTTCATTATGGATCGTCCTGGATCGAGAATTTACTGCAGGCGTAAACTTCGAAGACTCCTAGAAGTACTGAATATAATCTAAGCTAACACAGCTTGCTGTCGAGGTTGCATATGTTTTATCAAGTTTTCTATCCCCTCTTCCAAAATGAAACTGTAGCCGGAAATTTCTTACTTGAAGTAGTTATTTTTGTTTAATAGCTAGGACTTTCGAGGCGCAATTTAATTGGTTACATTTTTTTAAGGTTTAAAGCATATATTCAAAATATTTCGGGACCTGAATGAAGACAAAAGGCTTTCCCTGGTTTTTACATATAGGAACACAACAACAGTACGTAAATCCTCAATGTTTATATACCGGAAAGCGCAAAGCGCATCCCTCAAAGTACACGTGCGCTATCTGTTGATGCTAGTTCTGGATATCCCTATTGGCGCGAGTACCCTAGCGGCCGTTTACGCAACTATCACCACCGAAGCGGTGGAAAACAGAACTATGGAACTTCCTCTTTCGTTCGGTAGACTGTTCATGTCCAAGTTGTATGTCGTGAAATACAAATTAATGAAATTGGGCACATCTTTTAGAATAACCCTGTACTATAAGCAAATAACAACTGTGCTTTATGGATCAAAATGTTACAGTATCAATACAGCAGCGTATGATACAGACCCGGGGTCGACTCTGCAGTTAAGCCTTAGTGTGCAAACCAAAGTGAAGGAGACAGCTACACCCTCATTGAATGGAACCTCTCAGAGGGCTAATCAATCATCTCTCAGATCTCCGTGAGACGAAGCGAGTGTTAACAGCACTTAGCGGGTTAGATCAATCTTGTTCCTTGTCTCAAGATGCATTCATCCACAGTGTTTTGCCCAAGGGCAGGTCTTTCACTGCAAACCTATCATTCTCCAGTCTTTCCTATTTTCTGCCTTTCTCTTAGTCTCCGCATATGATCCATATATCTTAATGTCGTCTATCATCTGATATCTTCTTCTACCCCGAACTTTTCTCCCGTTCACCATTCCTTCCAGTGCATCCTTCAGTAAACAGTTTCTTCTCAGCCAGTGACTCAACTAATTCCTTTCCCTCTTCCTGATCACCATTCTTTGTTCACCCACTCTTTCTAACACAGCTTCATTTCTTATTCTGTCTGCCCACTTCACACGTTTCCATATCCACATTTCAAATGCTTTTATTCGCTTCTCTTCACGTCGTCATAAAGTCCATGTTTCTGCCCCATACACTGCCACAATCCATAAAAAGCACTTTACTTCACTAGTCTCTTCCTTAGTTCTTAGAGATTAAGTTTACAGTAATGTTAAGTAGAGGGTAAAGACTAATTGCAATTTCTCGTTCTCTGATCGGGTCAAAAACCCTGATAGAACTGACATTTAAACCTTTGCAGTGAATTTCGTTGAAGTCTGGAGGTCCTAATTACTCAAATCCACTCTCCTCACCTCCACGCTGGGGCCCCCTAGGATCTTTTAAGATGCGAAAGAGAAAGTGGTGTGCGGAAAGCAAAGGTTGCTGCCGCATAAACATAGTATGACGAGTCTTTTCAGGGTAAAAGATTCCGGACACAAACTATCCTCCT
>JAJSOF020000017.1:15881244-15916474 GCA_025594305.2 Periplaneta americana
TAGTAATCCATACAGTTGCTAACTATGCAGTTGTCACATTTTAAACGACGTGAGTACTTTTAAATATCCAATCCGATTACAATTTACATTTGATATTCCCATTTCTATTATATTTTTATACATTTCAGATATTCACCATTCATTGGACTGAACAAGAGTTCCACATATTATGAAGTTTAATTACTAAATGGTTTTAACATTTTTAACATTATTAAGTTTATTACCTGTAATATTACATTTTATTAATGGAGATGGCTTGCACATCATTAATTCAAATAGTACTCACCACCAATAGCTACGTATGTGACATTGAGATATTGTATAACTCTGCCTGAGGATGCCTGAATAGGCGAAAACGTTCGCAATTTTGTCATTCATGTATATAAACTTAATGACTATAAAATAAGTCATTATTTTACTTTGATTTGTCATTGACTGAGTAATAAAATATGATATTGTATTCATTTATAGAAATTGACAATCTGAATATTCCATCATGCTTTCTAAGTTAATTTCATTTCCAGTTCATGTGAAATTCAACCGACTCTACAGAACTTGTAGACTGAAAACGTCATTATCTAAACAAGAAGTAATTAATCCCTGAAGTTTGTAATTACACACACGGGGTTTTGACCCGGCCGCCACTTGAACAACAGTGTTGACTCATCTTATCGCATCGGCTCTGGTTTAGTAAACGTTATCGTGTATATTTGCCAATGCTGATAGGGTTGTGAGAGGGTCCTGGGGACACACCTTCACAACCATCGATCACATCCTAGCGACTTAATTGGCATTAATTACACACACTTATAATAATAAATGAAGTTTCCTTCTGTCAGTTTTACTACCATTAAGGTAGGCGCTCATTTACTACAATGGATTCGTTCGGCGAGTTCGGATTTTATTACAGTATCACTCAGTTTGTAATTCCGAATTGATAGTCTAATAGCACTGATGAATTTAGGGGGTGGTCCTGGGTGGGGAATTTGCCCCTCCGGATTGCAGGATGTGTCCCCCGGAGATCAGAGACTTTTTTTTAAACTAAGAAGTATTATTTATACAATATTACATTTTAATTTGATACTACTTTTCAGTAGAATAGAGAAAGTAAATATGAAAGATTTTAACACCGAGAATAAAACTAACGAAAATTTCTCAGTGCTAGAAATGAGCCTTTAAATTCGTTCCAGCTCCATTAATAATATTACCACTTTTATTAATATTAATAATGTATCGTATTAATATCAACTAAAAGAAAAGAAAAACATTTTTATCAAACTCAAACTGGCAGTTACAGGGAGATGTAAGACGACTTAACAGTTGGTACCTATTAAAACATTTTACTACGGACTTATTTCCAATTGGAGTTAGAACAGGCCGAAAGGCTTAAACCATAATGTAAATAAATGATAATGAATGTTTCCATATTCTGAAGTTGGTTCATTTAAATATGGCATAAGTCTATGTATATTATTATGTATATCATTTCGAAACAAATATTCCTGAAGTTAGAAATAGTTTCTGTCACTGTACAGATCCTGATGAGATATATATATGTAACAGTGAAATTCCTTATACAAAATTTGTCATTCGATCACATGTTTTGTGAATGTAACGAGAATTAAAAGCAATATATATTCTTACTACACAGCGGCCGGGTAGCTCAGTTGGTAGAGCAGCTGACTACGGACTGGAAGGTCCAGGATTCGATCCCAGGTGGTGACAGGACTTTTTCTCGTTGCCAAACTTTCAGAACGGCCCCGAGGGGGTAAAAGGTGGTCAGAACGTGGAGCCGACCACACCACCTCATTCTAGTGCCGAGGTCATAGAAAGCATGGGGCTCTACCTCCATACCCCCAAGTTCCTTCATGGCATGTTACGGGGATACCTTTACCTTTACTACTTTTCAGTAGCTAAATTAAATTACTTTATGTATATTTTTAGGTAGTTGTTTCCTTGAGTCCAGGTAACAAAGAGGGTTTGGAATTGAACGGGTTACATCAGCTGCTTGTCTATGCGGATGACGTTAATATGTTAGGAGAAAATCCACAAACGATTAGGGAAAACACGGGAATTTTACTGGAAGCAAGTAAAGAGATAGGTTTGGAAGTAAAGCCCGAAAAGACAAAGTATATGATTATTATTATTAGCATATGCTCATTTCGGGTATCCATACATATGTATTCATTTCAAATATAAATTGTAAATAAATTTGAATTTGAATTTGAATGTCTCGTGACGAGAATATTGTACGAAATGGAAATATAAAAATTGGAAATTCATCTTTTGAAGAGGTGAAGTTATTATTCGGTTGAGAAGTTTTTATCATCCAGTCTGTTGTCAAAAAATCTGAAAGTTAGAATTTATAAAACAGTTTTATTAGCGGTTGTTCTTTATGGTTGTGAAACTTGGACTCTCACTTTGAGAGAGGAACAAATGTTAAGGGTGTTTGAGAATAAGGTGCTTAGGAAAATATTTGGGGCTAAGAGGAATGAAGTTACAGGAGAATGGAGAAAGTTACACAACACAGAACTGCACGCATTGTATTCTTCACCTGACATAATTAGGAACATTAAATCCAGACGTTTGAGATGGGCAGGGCTTGTAGCACGTATGGGTGAATCCAGAAATGCATATAGAGTGTTAGTTGGGAGGCCGGAGAGAAAAAGACCTTCAGGGAGACCGAGACGTGGATGGGAGGATAATATTAAAATGGATTTGAGGGAGGTGGGATATGATGGTATAGACTGGATTAATCTTGCTCAGGATAGGGACCAATGGCGGGCTTATGTGAGGGTGGCAATGAACCTCCGGGTTCCTTAAATGCCAGTAAGTAAGTAAGTAAGTAAGTAAGTAATTTGTTTCCTTGAAGGTTGGTGATCTGCCGGTCGATCTTGATTGGTTACATTTTAAACCGTCTGAATTTTCAGTCTTGTTTATTACAGTTAAGAAGCCAGGTGTACTGTGTTATTATTGGCGTAGTTTTTAGTGTTAGTATAGCTATTGTGTTTATTAAACATGCATACTTATACAAAGGTGAACCGTAATTAGTGTCACTAATTTCAGGGGAATATTCTTTGAGATATTTCTAATAAAAAGTTTAATACAATTTTGCTCGTTTTTGCTTCCTTTTCGAGACAAAATTATTCTATATGAAATATTTCATAGCGCGTTTTGAGAAAGCCATTGATTAAATTTCCAATATACTCAGTCAATTTAAGAGAGCAGTGTATTATGATAATAAATGATCGAACAAATTTTAGTTTTGTTCTTTAAATGTGCAGAAATTTGATCCGAACAAATGTAACTTTTCGTTCTGAAAAGGAATTCTAAAAGGTTCCATTTGTTCGGATCAAATTTCTGCACATTTAAAATACAAAAATAGAATTCTTTCAATCATTTATCTGTTGTAATGTCACGAGAGGTCTGAGATTTATCTGGAAAATCTCAGACCTCGAGTGACATTTATTAGGACTATTTCGTGAATAAAATAAGAATGTAAATAATATATCCCTAAAATTCGATCATAAAATGTTAATAATTGTATATTAACGAATACTTAACCTATTCACACATTGTGAAGTTGAAATACTCGTAGATGAATATCGATTACTTCAATAAAGAAATTCGATGTTATTATTCAGTAATGCCAGTTGCGAAAAGCAAAAATACAGGTTTAACAATGTTAATTACATGTACTACCCTTTTCTCTTATTATTATAACATAAATACATTTTCATTATCTGCTGAAATCATAATTTAATTTAACAGTGGGAACAGCTATATTCCAATGCTTAAGTATTCACAGCGAGACATGTTGCTACACAATGAAGCCATCTCTGTATAGCTAGGCCTAATTAAAACACGAATTTTATTACACCATACGGAAGGCAGTTTGATAAAAGACCTTATTATTATTACTATGCAAGGTCTTTGGGTTTGATAATGCGATGATGTTACATAAATTTGATTAATTGTTTCATTTCATTCACAAAATACAAATTTTATAGGCTACAACCTGTGGGAGCAGGACCAATGTCAGCTGTGCCTTGTTTCGACCGTTACAATCAGTGCTACACGAAAGCATTTTTTATAGCTCGACAAACCCATTCTCGCTGTAGTGTGTAACGGAAATAAAGCTGCAGCTACACAGTTCAATATTCCAATCGCGTATGCGTGCAATCTGGGAAGAATATTGAAAGAATCTAGTTTGAAAGGTACGTTCAATTAAGATGCATGAAGATTTTGTGTCTACATGGTGCGCCGTTTTGAACGTCGTCTTCACTGCGTAAATATATTAATTAATATTAAATATCAATCTTGCATTCATTACTTTAAAGTTGCATCTTAATGTATTCATGATCATCAATTCACGGGAAAACAGTTGGCGATAACGACTAAACAAAAGAACGACCATGCGATAAATTGATAGCTATAAATCTAGCTGCAAAAATTATCGCAAAGTCTGACTGTGATTGGTTGGAATTCAAAATTTCATTACACTTCATTGGTCGAAAATGGAATATAATAATAATAATAATAATAATAATAATAATAATAATAATGATTTATTTTACGAAATGGAAATATAAATATTGGAGATTTATCCTTCGAAGAGGTGGAAAAATTCAAATATCTTGGAGCAACAGTAACAAATATAAATGACACTCGGGAGAAATTAAACGCAGAATAAATATGGGAAATGCGTGTTATTATTCGGTTGAGAAGCTCTTATCATCCAGTCTGCTGTCCAAAAATCTGAAAGTTAGAATTTATAAAACAGTTATATTACCGGTTCTTCTATATGGCTGTGAAACTTGGACTCTCACTCTGAGAGAGGAACATAGGTTAAGGGTGTTTGAGAATAAGGTGCTTAGGAAAATATTTGGGGCTAAGGGGATGAAGTTACAGGAGAATGGAGAAAGTTACACAACACAGAACTGCACGCATTGTATTCTTCACCTGACATAATTAGGAACTTGAAATCCAGACGTTTGAGATGGGCAGGGCATGTAGCACGTATGGGCGAATCCAGAAATGCATATAGAGTTTTAGTTGGGAGACCGGAGGAAAAAGACCTTTAGGGAGGCCGAGACGTAGATGGGAGGATAATATTAAAATGGATTTGAGGGAGGTGGGGTATGATGATAGAGACTGGCTTAATCTTGCACAGGATAGGGACCGATGGCGGGCTTATGTGAGGGCGGCAATGAACCTTCGGGTTCCTTAAAAGCCATTTGTAAGTAAGTTAAATGATTTATTTTAGGTGGCAGAGTTAAGGCCGTAAGGCCTTTTCTTCCACTCAACCAGCAAAAAGTGTATATACATATGCATGAACTTACAAAGAATTCAACACTTTGATTTGGATGAGAGTTACATGTATACAAGAGTTATTTACGAATTAAACAAAAGAACGACCATGCGATAAATTGATAGCGATAAATCTAGCTGCAAAAATTATCGCAAAGTCTGACTATGGTTGGAATTCAAAATTTCATTACACTTCATTGGTCGAAAATGGAATATAATAATAATAATAATAATAATAATAATAATAATAATAATAATAATAATTTATTTTAGCTGGCAGAGTTAAGGCCGTAAGGCCTTTTCTTCCACTCAACCAGCAAAAAGTGTATATACATATGCCTGAACTTACAAAGAATTCAACACTTTGATTTAGATGAGAGTTACATGTATACAAGAGTTATTTACGAATTAAACAACGAAATACTATGAACTATTAATTAAACACTGAAATAAACTGTGTGGCAGAATTAAACTAACATCATATAAACGAAATAGTCATCATAATGCACTGCTCTCTTAAATTGACTGACAGGATATAAACGAATCAAAGATTTCGTTACCTAAGCAACAGTTGTACTTGGATTGCGTATCACAGCGGATAGCGTGCAGTGCAGGTTCCTTAACGTAATGAAGAGCAGAGTACCTTTCTCCTCTTTGGAAATCCAATCACGCGAAGCGATAGGATGAAGCCCATTGGGGGAGGGCGGCTGTAATTGAAGCACTGACCTTCCCCGTACTCCCACGGGAACTTTGAGTAGATTGCAACAATCTAGGTCACAGTGACGCAGGTCGCCGAATCCGTCCCCAACCCCTAACTGCTTGCCGTCCAAACAAAATACTGACAATCACAAATACTGCCTAAAGTTTTTATTTCTTCCTGTGTCAGTACACAAGTGTAACAGCTTAGAGGAATCGCGAGGCAAATCAGGAGAAATCTATTGCAAAGCCACACCACATGATAGCAAACGTTAACATTTCATAATAGGCTATCTATCTTTTAGTTCCTCTTTCAGAGGAGGGCACCGATTGGGGCTGTCCTCGCACGTAGGCCGCTTGGGTAGGTCCATTGAACTACACTGCTCCGCCGATTTAGTAGAATGAGTTCCAGTCTAAAGAAAGCAGCAATACAGTACAACGTTGTGATGAGAATTCAAGCCCCCGCATACCGGTAAGGTATCATGTCACAAACGCGTTCACGTCTGAGTTCAACGCCTTGAAAACGACACAAATAAAGTATTAAGAATATTGCTGGAGCGTTTAAGGTAATATTTATTTACTTATGTATTTAATTGTTTATATATTATTATTATTATTATTATTATTATTATTATTATTACTATTTACTTACTTACAAATGGCTTTCAAGGAACCCGAAGGTTCATTGCCGCCCTCACATAAGCCCGCCATCGGTCCCTATCCTGTGCAAGATTAATCCAGTCTCTATCATCATATCCCACCTTCCTCAAATCCATTTTAATATTATCCTCCCATCTACGTCTCGGCCTCCTCAAAGGTCTTTTTCCCTCTGGTCTCCCAACTAACACTCTATATGCATTTCTGGATTCGCCCATACGTGCTACATGCCCTTCCCATCTCAAACGTCTGGATTTAATGTTCCTAACTATGTCAGATGAAGAATACAATGCGTGCAGTTCTGTGTTGTGTAACTTTCTCCATTCTCCTGTAACTTCATCCCTCTTAGCCCCAAATATTTTCCTAAGGACCTTATTCTCAAACACCCTTAACCTATGTTCCTCTCTCAAAGTGAGAGTCCAAGTTTCACAACCATACAGAACAACCGGTAATATAACTGTTTTATAAATTCTAACTTTCAGATTTTTTGACAGCAGACTGGATGGTAAAAGCTTCTCAGCCTAATAATAACACGCATTTCCCATATTTATTCTGCGTTTAATTTCCTCCCGAGTATCATTTATATTTGTTACTGTTGCTCCAAGATATTTGAATTTTTCCACCTCTTCGAAGGATAAATCTCCAATTTTTATATTTCCATTTCGTACAATATTCTGGTCACGAGACATAATCATATACTTCGTCTTTTCGGGATTTACTTCAAACCGACCGCTTTACTTGCTTCAAGTAAAATTTCCGTGTTTTCCCTCATCGTTTGTGGATTTTCTCCTAACATATTCACGTCTTCCGCATAGACAAGAAGCTGATGTAACCCGTTCAATTCCAAACCCTGCTTGTTATCCTGAACTTTCCTAATGGCATATTCTAGAGCGAAGTTAAAAGTAAAGGTGATAGTGCATCTCCCTGCTTTAGTCCGCAGTAAATTGGAAAAGCATTAGATAGAAAGTGACCTATACGGACTCTGCTGTATGTTTCACTGAGACACATTTTATTATTATTATTATTATTATTATTATTATTATTATTATTATTATTATTATTATTATTATTATTACTGTTATTATTTTATTTTTGCACTTTTAATTCTGTATTTTCTCTCTTTTCATTTCCTATATCGTAACTTTTATACAATTTCTCTATTACTGAAAAGAGTAATTAAAATGATATAAAATAGATTTCGACATTTTCGCTTAGAGACACATTTTCATCATACTTAATATTTGAGAAGTTTATAAGGAAGCTGTCTACCTTTCTGAATCTGTACAGCTATTTCTCCTAAAATACTAGTGGGATTTTGTTCATAGGCCTCTCAGTAATCTAGGAGTCAATTTATTTGGACATATGATGAACTAATATAACTTGCGTACAAATACCAATATTTTTTGTGTAATAGCTGGGATATTAACTTGCAGTTATCTCTAACATTTTAATAGATGTCACTAGTTTATTATCAGACACTATCCATAGTGCACCACAGGTTTTGGATCCACATTATACTTGGAAAGAATAATCATGATGGAGAATTGCTGGAATTGCCGTTCATTATTCTGACGAACATTTAAGTAAAATTTGTGGTAGTATCATGTAATTATCAGACTTTAAATTGACTGAGTACACATTCTGAGTGTTGCAGGGTTGTGTAACATAAATAGTTCGTTATCATGTTCACACGACAACAATTTATGGGCAAGAACTGCGACCTGATGCTGGATACTCTTACTAACAAGCTCTTGAGGATCTATACATCACCGCCTATACAAGCGTCGAATTGCAACACCCCATCTCTATGGACATTCAAAACACACCCCTGTACTGGGAACATGGCATGAATCGGATGCAACCCCAATCGCATGTTAAGAACTTGTTATTCAGGGATTTCAGAAATTGCATAACGAGATTTCATTAACACCTTTATTTCAACTACAGTCAAACCTGTTCAAGACGGAAGTGACATGGTACTAATTTTTTCCGCTGTGGACAGGTTTCCGTATTATTTAAGTGTGACATTAAATGGAATATTTTGTCATTCATATACATGAAAAACAAAATGGCATGTCCCAAACTGCAAGAAGTACAAAATATTCCATTTAACACTCATCACAATAAATCATCTTTCTGTCGCTTATTACGTTGGTGAATCATCTTGATTAAAATCTCATTTTCTGTATAAATATTATCATAACTCACTCATTAGTCATTAAACATTACTGAAGTTTATTAATCTCATTATATTTAATATCTAACACTATACTCTAATACAGTACTGCATATCACTGCACATTATTAATTAATTAGACTAGGACCCATCCATTAGAAGCCTTGAATTCTGGTTTATTTAATTTCTTTCCCAGTTCAATAGTTTGGTTTGCAGAACAGATCCAGAAATTGGCTTGTTCTTTGAAAGGTCATGAAGAACCCACTCCCACAACAGTTCATTTATTTGCACATAAACAGTTGCTTTCTGGTTACTTTTGTGTCGTACCCTCTAGAATTTTGCAAAGAAAACTTGTTTTTATCTTAGTGACCTACATATTTCGTATATTCCTGTTTAAAAATATAGTTACAAAATATTATAATGTGTCCAAAATATTGTTTCCGTTTTGAACAGTAGCAGACAGTTTCCGTTTTATTCGGGAAAAATTACACATAATACATACAAATTTCGCCGGGACCAATAAATTGTTCCGAAATAGACAGGATTCCGGATTATCCAGGTTCCGATTTGAACAGGTTTCACTGTACTAATACTGTTCAATGAATATGACGTAAAACTCTATTATTAATGGAGCAATAGTGGAATGAAAATGGCATGAAGAAACTAAATCAATTCCAAAAAATATCCTCCACAACAGTTTTCCCCAGCAAAAATATCACTGAATCAACTTAAGATTAATTCTGGCTGTCTGTTGAAAAATCATTACATAAATGACTTCCTACTGCTGGATACTGGAAACTGGCAAACAAAGGCCTAATTTTATGATTGTTATATGAGTACAGCTACTCTAATTCAGTACATGCCAATAAATGAACCGTTCAGAGCAGAAGTGTGTAAGTCAAAATTGGGTAATGAGGTTTAAAGTAAAAATTCTGTAAAATACAGCGCAAAGTAGCAATTAATATGTCATTCATGCTATCCACTGACTACTAATAGTTTAAATAAATTGAATATTAATTGCTACTTTGCGCTGTATTTTACAGAATGTTTACTTTAACCCTCATTACCCATTTTTGACTTACACCACTTCTGCTCTCAACGGCTCAAATAAATAACAAATAAATATAATCCCGCATAATTAGACATACAAGTGAATAAATTAAACCATTTCTGTATCATTATTTTTCTTATAATATATTCTCCGTTGTTACATTCAATTATGTTTCTTATTGTCTTCTTTTATTTAATTTTCTTAATAAACATCAAAGTCGTGAAAATAAATTTTCTTTTTAATCATTACAATCGTTTCCTTCAAATTCATTTCCATATTCACCTTCTTCATTACTGACATTTCCGTCGTCAATTTTATCACTTTAGATTTCTTCATAGTATCATTCTTCGTTAAGGCTGTTTTCATCGTTTGCTTCATTGTCGTTGACTTTATTTCCAATATCATCGTAGACTTTGTTTTCATTATCGTCGTTAACTTCGCTTCCATTATAATCGTTGGCTTTATATTTCCAATATCGTCGTTGACTTTATTTCCAATATCATCGTTGACTTTGTTTTCATTCGTCGTTAACTTCGCTTCTATTATCATCGTTGACTTTATTTCCAATATCGTCGTTGACTATATTTCCAATATCATCGTTGACTTTGTTTTCATTCGTCGTTAACTTCGCTTCTATTATCATCGTTGACTTTATTTCCAATATCGTCGTTGACTATATTTCCAATATCATCGTTGACTTTGTTTTCATTATCGTCGTTAACTTCGCTTCCATTATAATCGTTGGCTTTATATTTCCAATATCGTCGTTGACTTTATTTCCAATATCATCGTTGACTTTGTTTTCATTCGTCGTTAACTTCGCTTCCAATATCATCGTTGACTTTATTTCCAATATCGTCGTTGACTTTATTTCCAATATCATCGTTGACTTTGTTTTCATTCATAGTTAACTTCGCTTCCATTATCATCGTTGACTTTATTTCCAATATCGTCGTTGACTATATTTCCAATATCATCGTTGACTTTGTTTTCATTCGTCGTTAACTTCGCTTCCAATATCATCGTTGACTTTATTTCCAATATCGTCGTTGACTTTATTTCCAATATCATCGTTGACTTTATTTCCAATATCGTCGTTGACTATATTTCCAATATCATCGTTGACTTTGTTTTCATTCGTCGTTAACTTCGCTTCCAATATCATCGTTGACTTTATTTCCAATATCGTCGTTGACTTTATTTCCAATATCATCGTTGACTTTATTTCCAATATCGTCGTTGACTATATTTCCAATATCATCGTTGACTTTGTTTTCATTCGTAGTTAACTTCGCTTCCATTATCATCGTTGAGTTTGTTTTCATTCGTCGTTAACTTCGCTTCCATTATCATCGTTGACTTTATTTTCAATATCGTCGTTGACTATATTTCCAATACCATCGTTGATTTTATTTCCTATATCACCGTTGGCTTTGTTTTAATTATCATCGTTGATTTCATTTCCATTATCGCCGTTAACTTCGTTTTTATTATCATCGTTGACTTCATTTCCATTACTATCGTTGACTTCACTTCCATTGTCGTTATTGACTTTGTTTTCATTATCATCGTTGATTTAACTTATTACATTATCATCGTTGACTTCGTTTCTATTATTGTTGACTGTTGTCTTCTTCGTTTCCATTATCATCATATCCTATATTTATATGCATAACATATGCAAACATTTCTTTACTTATTTATTTCAATATATATAACTATTTACTTACTTATTTACTCACTCATTTAGTCACTCATTTATTTTATTTATTTAAATACACATGGTTTCAATTATTTGTATATTCATTCATTTATTTACTTATATATTCATTTATTCATTGGTCTATTTATTTACTTATTGTTTATTTATTTATTCATTTATTCACTTATTCACTCATTTATTTATTTATTCACTTATTCTATTATTCACTTATTCACTCATTTATTTATGTATTCACCTATTCACTCACTCATTTATTTATTTATTTATTTATTTACTATTCACTTATTGACTCAATTATTAATTTATTAATTAATTCACTTATTTATTCATTTATTTATTTATATATTTCATAGAGACTATGTATATTTCATTAATAATCTTCGGTATCACAAAATTCTATCTGCAGATTACGTGGAATTGTGACATTCTGGAATGTGGATGCTACAGATAACACAATTAGGGAATTGGAGACACGAAACACCCTGTGTCTTTCCCTCGCTCAAATGACGTAGATTGCACTTCAGAGCCAGACAAACCAACAGACCGAGTAATGAAGGCAGCGAAGAACCTTCTCCACTGCACATCACTTACAAAAAGCGACACACACTAGAGCTGAACGCTTCGTTTCATTCTATTTCTTTAGCTGAAATGCAATGCTACGAATGCTTCTCTGCTACACGAGCGACATCCACGAAAGTGGTGACAATTTGAACGGGTGGATAGCAATTCGAGAGAAATTTACATATTACCATACACGTACCTTCAGTTACTTGCATATACAGGGTGTTAGCAAAGAGCTGCAACAGATTCTTGCTTCCACGACAAACTAGCATTTCTGAGAATAATTGAATATTTTTCATAGTTTTTTTTTTACTGTAGAGTAGGTTATAATAACACTACAATTTGATAATTGAAGGAATGAATGATACAGTCCTAAGCCACAAAGGCTAAACTTTACAGGGGATCGTATTGAAAGCTGAGAGTCCAATGCTATTAGGTGCAGCAACATAACTTCTTCAGCGTGTATTTCTGTTATTTGTTGAGTAAATTATATAATATTTTACTAGTAACTCCTCCATTTTTGTGAGAAATGAACTCGTACATAAAACCTTTCTTGGTAAAAGTATGGCTTTGGATCATTTCATTCTTATCCCTTCATTTATTCCATCGGCATATAGCTCAACTAATGGGGCTCTAACTACAATTCCGTTGACCCGATTTCAATTCGAACTAGGGACGTGAAAACTAATTACTTTTCTGTATTGATTTTTTAGCTCTGGTTCTACGTGACAAGAGAGCCTACATAATAGGAAATTCAATTTGTCCAGAAGTACTAGAATTCAATGTACAAGAAAGTACAAAATTCAAAGCATATTTAAATATGTTTATTTATATTTATATTTTTTTTTTGTTTATACAATATGAAACGTAACTGGCCGTATATATCGATTGTAACAATGACAGTATCCATGGGTAATAAAGAAGGCCGTGGGATATCACATAAACTGCAGTTTCACTATTTTAGTGCAGTATTCTTATTAATGTTGTAAAATAAAAGTATATGACTATTTTAAAATCAATTCATATTAAATAATAACGTGAACATTTTATAAAAGTCGCATTTACATGTTTTTAAAAACTAATCTCAAGAAAATAGCTTTCCACCTCGCCATGTTTGCTAAAGTCCTCGGAAAGAGGTATAATTCCGTATAGGCATTTCTGTTGCAGCCCAGTGTACAACTTTTATCTACTTCGACAAAAAATTAATTGTTTAATGAAAGTAATTGTATTATTTTTATTAGTTTTGAACATTCTTTTGTGGAGAGACGATTGTATCATTATTAGTTTCTTCCTTCGAGAAGCGATTCGTTTATGTTTGTTTTATTAGTTTTGAATACGATAGGTTTTTGTTTACAACAGAAGAACAGCAGTACTAGGAGAAACAAACAAACATTGTTAAAATGAGTTCAAACGAGGATTCAGATATTGAAAATGCTGCAAATTCTGCAATTGAATGTTTAATGTCATCGAAATCCCACATAAGATATGAAGTGGAATATAACAAATTTGAAGACCGGTATTCCAAGAAAACTGTATGGTTCACATTATGCAATCAGTAAGGTAGAAGCAGTATCATGACCTAAGTAGTTGCGTAATAGAAGTATCATTACCTACCTAGTTGCATAATGAATGTGTTTACGACATTTTTATTAGTGATGAAAAGTCCACATTACACAATCAGTGGATAAAATATATTTAATCGGTTAATTGAATTTTTTAATTAGTCCGCTAATCGGTTCGATTAATCGATTAAATGGACAGCTCTAATTCCCATATAGGCCTATATTTACATAAATATACTCAACTGTTCTAAATACATCTGTAAAGTGACACAAAAATGAGAGAAATTTAAATATTATCTTGCTTACCTGAATTGATTCTACAGGGTGGTTCAAAAGAGTTGTCACAGTTATGATTGATTCCAGGCCAGCTGTACCAGATCGCCGAGGAGCTGTACAACACGCAGCTGAGTATCAAGGTGCTGGATGAAGTGACGTCAGCGCCGGGCGCGAGGAAGGTGCAGGTGAGGTTCCGGCTGGACTTCGACAACCGCGAGTTCGTGCTGTCGCGCACGGGGAAGCACACGCACATGGAGCGGCTGACGCTGCCCGCGGTGCCGTGTTCGATGCTCATGCGGCTCTTTCCGTTCGGCTTCGCGTTCAGCGAGGACATGCGCATCCTGGCGGCGGGAGAGAAGCTTCTGCAGGTGTGTGGGACGAGCCCGGACGCGCTGCTTGGCCAGTCCGTCATCGACAACTTCAAGCTGCGCCGACCGCGAGGCATACCTTTCTCCTGGAAGAACGTAAGAGACTTTTATGTACACCCTGTACATTCGCATGTAAAAACACAAGAAATATAAGCACTAAATAGACAGGCAAAGCTACTTGAACACGGTCAAATTTTTGTCAAATTCAACGCTTCAAAAGACTTTTCAAAACTTGTTAATACTTTGCAAATTTTACTGCCAAATCACTTGTAATATTGTATGACTATTTTGAAGCTTTTGAGCAAATATGAACTAAAAATTTGGAAAGCTTTGTCGCAAAAGCTTGTTAGTTACATCAATATAAAATATATTTTAAAAAATGTAGCTTCTAAATCAGCGTTTCTCAAACTATGCCCCGCGGACCACCTGCGGTCCTCGAGGTCTGCCCTTTTGGTCCTTCAAAAAAGACATAAGAAAAAAATAAAATTCAAACGAATTCCGTATCACACAATAGCTGAAAATCTCAGAGTTTGTAAATTACACATGGCAATCGCCTTTCACTTTTTCTCCCAGTACTGACATTTTATGAAATTTATTTACCCTACCCGTCTATCGACTTCCCACTCTACTCTCAGCAACAAAAGAGGGATTTAAAGCACTATGAACGTGGTGTTTCTCGCTCGCTATCTTTTCCGTACACATCTGGCGTCGTGCGTGTAATCCAGCAGGGGCTATCCGAATTCATAACAGAGGACCAAAGTACCGAACTTTTTCATGTATTTATGACTTTCTTAATAGTTATGCCGACTCCCAGTCTGCACATTGAAATGGTCACGTACTGTACTGTATGTCGTACACCAATAATAGAACATGCAAAATTGCATCTTTACTCGGTCATGTTTATGCATTAACTTTTATTTTTTCTGTTTTTACAGGTGGTGATATAAGAAATTTTCTTCTGTTAACATTAACTTAATTAATACTAATATAAAATTAATCGAATTAAATTAATTTTAATTAATTATTTCTACATTAAAATCTAAGTAAAAGGTAAAGGTAAAGGTATCCCCGTAACATGCCATGAAGGCATTTGGGGGCATGGAGGTAGAGCCCCATGCTTTCCATGACCTGGGCACTAGAATGAGGTGGTGTGGTCGGCACCACACTCTGGCCGCCTTTTACCCCCGGAAAAGACCCGGTACTCAATTTTATAGGAGGCTGAGTGAACCTCGGGGCCGTTCTGAAAGTTTGGCAACGAGAAAAAATCCTGTCACCACCTGGGATTGAACCCCGGACCTTCCAGTCCTTCCAGTCCAGTCTACCAACTGAGCTACCCGGCCGCCCTTAAAATCTAAGTATAATGTATTAAAATATGCTGATAAATGATAAATTTGTTCTCGAAGGAACAAGAGTAAGGTGGTCCGCGGAACTGTTCTGACTTAAAAAAGTGGTCCCCACTTCAAAAAAGTTTGAGAAACGCTGTTCTAAACTATTAGCCCTAATGACGCTAAATTTTGTACAGACGACATTATTGTTGACATCTTTATGTAGCCTAGTTTAAAAAATATATATATTTTTTAATGAAAATTAAAGAAGTTTTAAAAATCACATAATCATCCCCTTAAACAAAACAAGTCTAAAAATAACTTCTTTGTCGATCCCAAAGTTTGTCGATATAATGAAGATAAACGCCGTATATTAGTGCCAGAAATCTCGAACCTAGTAAAATCAACAGTAATTTAATATCATTAACCGGGTGTTGCAGACCATGTACCTGCATTCAGTACTCTTCGAGCTGGAGGTGATCCGCACGCTGAAGGTCGAAGAGGACAAGGGTGCGGCGAACGTAGTGGACGACAAGCACAACCCCATGCTGCCCCTGCTGTTAGACCGCCGGCGAGGCAGCCAGGGCACGCGCAGCATCCTGCTCAAGGGGCAGATGAAGTACGTGGACGACATCAAGGCTATCATCTTCCTCTGCAGCCCTCTGTAAGTAACGCAAGTTAATTAATTAATAGCCGCCTTCACATAAGCCCGCCATCGGTTCCTATTCTGATATTCGGTTCCTAATAGGTTGCAACCGCCAAATTACTCTTCAAGGAACGACCACTCATATAAATTGAGGGAAAGAAGGCTGAGGACGGACACTGGAAAGTTTCCTTTTCTCAATCGTACTATCAGGGACTGGAATGATTTACCTGCAGACTTACTAAAGGCTTTACCAACAACCAAAAACGTATTTAAAAATAGGCTTAAGGACTTTACTAATAGACGGTAATTATACATATACTGTTTTCGCTGTAAGAAAAATCCTAATGTAAACATAAGCACGTGGCTGTCACACCCGTGATTGGCTCCCAGTCGAAACACTCACATGACGCAGGAAAATATAGTTCGTATTTGGAAACCACAATCTTGTATTATTTGAAAATAAAAAATTGAATTCTAGTTGTTAAATACGATGAAACATTTAACTTCACTCATATGTAAAATGCTATGTAAAAGAAAAGCTACTTTTATATTTTGTTATGTAGTATGAACGCGGATGAATACCAACAGTAATACCGAGGTAGTCTGTTCTTGTAACAAGCTGGCGTCACTTGAGCTCGTAGTTTGTTGTTCACGTAAGCTAGTATTGAAGTATGGCTTCTGTATCCTCAAATATCCATTGTGAAGACATAAGACTTAAAAATAATTTAATTGTAGTAATAATAAAGTAAATGTTTCCTAAACAAATGAATGCATAGTAGTGAGGTTAGGCCTACTTGACGAGTAACGTGAATTGTTTAACATGAAACAGAATGTACAACAGTAGGCGGGAACACGTACTGAGAATCTATGGCGTCAAACAGCGGCCAGTGAAGCCTCACTTCAGTCACGTGCTATTGTTTACATTAGGATTTTTCTTACAGCGAAAAGATTATAGTATGTAAAGGATGTAAATGATATTTTGTTATTGAAGTGTTGCATCAGTGAAGAATTATGTTGTGTCGGTGAAGTGTGTCGTGTCAGTGAAGTGTGTTGTGTCAGTGAAACGTGTTCCTGTCAGGGAAGCTTTATAGTTTATAGTGGCAGTGCAAAGTATTTGAACAGTGAAATGTTTTTGAAGTGTTAGTGAAATCAGGATAGAATCAGTGAAATGTGTCGTAGTTCCAGTGCAGTGAGTTGACAGCGAAATGAGTGTAATGTGGAAAGGTACTTATGCAGATATGAACATATCATACTCGTGGGTTTTAGTTCGAACTTAGGTTTAAGATACAAATTACCTTTATTTTAAATGTTATTTTAAGTGATCGTGCTTCATTTAATTTAGGATATTCCTATTATTATTATTATTATTATTATTATTATTATTATTATTATTATTATTATTATTATTATTATTATTATTATTATTATAAATTATTGTTAGTATTAATTATTTGTATTAATTATTGGTATTATTATTAACTGTATTTTTAATTAATAAGTTTATTATTGTCATTATTGAGTGTAATTAGTTACCACTGCCACCGGGTATTTACCTATTGCAGTGTGAATAAATACATACATACAAGATTAATCCAGTCCCTAGCATCATATCCCACCTCCCACAAATCCATTTTAATATTATTCTCCCATCTACCTCTCCGCATCCCTAAAGGTCTTTTTCCCCCAGGTTTTCCAGCTAACACTCCATATGCTCTGGATTCATTCATACGTGCTACATGGCCTGCCCATCTCAAACGTCTGGATTTAATGTCCGTAATTATGTTCTGCAGTAACGTAACTTTCTCCATTCTCCTGTACCTTCATCCCTCTTAGCCCCAAATATTTTCCTAGCCACCTCATTTTCGAACAGTTTTAACCTCTATTCCTCTCTCAAAGTGAGAGTCCAAGTTTCACAACGATACAGAACAACCGGTAATATAACGTTTTTATAAATTAATTCTAACTTCCAGTTTTTTTAGAACAGACTGGATAACAGAAGCTCTCAACCGAATAATAACAGGTATTTCACATATTCAATTTATTCTGCGTTTAATTTCCTCCCGAGAGTCATTTATATTTGTTACTGTTGCTCCAAGATATTTGAATTTTTCCACCTCTTTGAAGGATAAATCTCCAAATTTTATATTTTCATTTCGTACAATATTCTGGTCACGAGACACAATCATATACTTTGTCTTTTCGGGATTTACTTCCAAAACTATCGCTTTACTTGCTTCAAGTAAAATTTCCGTGTCTTCCCTAATAGTTTGTGGATTTTCTCCTAACATATTCACGTCATCCGCAAAGACAAGCAGCTGATGTAGCCCGTTCAATTCCAAACGCTACCTGTTTTCCTGGCCTTTACTAATTGCATATTCTAGAGCGAAGTTAAAAAGTAAAGATGATAGTGCATCTCCTTGCTTTAGCCCGCAGTGAATTGGAAAAGCATTCGACAGAAACTATACGGACTCTGCTGTACGTTACACTGAGACATCAAAATACCTGGATTAAATGACATGATAAATTTTATGACCTCAATCCTTGATAACGACTAGAAAATTATTAGCCAGAGTGAAAATAAATTTAAATTTCGTGTTTCAAGGGGACTTGTACGCGAATGCATTGAAAAAAACATTTTAAATTTTTAATTGGCTTTAATTTGACAAATTGACTTAATTTTTAGATAATAATAATATAATTATTAATAATAATAATATTAATAATAATACTAATAATAATAATAATAAATAATATAATATATAATAATCTGTGACGCTACAGCCCGTGAAGGGCCTAGACCGACCAGCACAGTGCTGGCTTCACGCCCACATGCCGAAGCAGAGGTGGACGATCATCCAATCAGAATGGAGGTATCGTGTGGTTAGCACGATGACTCCCCCAGCCGTTATAGCTGGTATTCGCAACCGGATTTCGCTACCTATCGTATCTCCCCAAGTGCATCACGATGCTGGGTGGGCACCGGTCCCATACACTGGCCGAAATTTCATGAGAAAATTTCTTCCCCATGAGGACTCGAACCAGCGCGCATTCTGTAACGGGAGTCCTAGGCGGGATGCCTTAGACCACGACCCCACGGCGCGGGACAATAATAATAATAATAATAATAATAATAATAATAATAATAATAATAATAATAATGAGTCGTAAAGGAAAACATAGAAATAAATTAATTGCAACATTTGACTTTCAACATTTTTCCACAGATTTGTAGGCCTAAAATGTTACTTTCTCGTTTCTGAAAATAATACATAGCGACAAAAGAGCAGATTTCGATTGCAATTTATCCAAACTTAAAGTTTACAAAACTTAGTTAGTCTGGGCAGCCATATACGGCATTTAGGCCTATATCTGTGACTTTGTTGTGGAGATAAAACTGTGCACACAGTTTGAGGTGAGATTTCGACTTGATATCATTAACAGTCACCTAGAAAATTTTATTTTTCTATGTTTATTGATAAACTGTATTACAAAAATAATTCTATTCCTATATAAATTAATCACAACTTAAAAAATCTTCAATATCAATGCATTACATAACAGACGAATGTATCACTGATAAGCTTACCTACTAAAATATTTTATGCTCGATCATGCCCAAATGTAGTAATTATACACCTGGTAGCAGCCCTTTAATGCATGTCATTAAAGTACAACTACTCATTAAAGTACAGGTGTTTTCAGCCAATGACAACTCAGCTTACAGGTGTTCAGCCAATGACAAGTCAGCTTTGTACCGTTATAAAACCGCAAGTATCGATTATTCTCGGATATGCAATCGAAAGAGAATTAGCGAAAAGTCACGGAGGCTGGAAATCCAATACTGTCGCAGAAGGTTATGTTCTGTTACTATAATAATTAGCGTTAATTGTAAATAATATTCAAATAAATTCAATTTGTCATCTCGTTTTTCAATGTCGAATTCAATAATCAAGGTTATACCAAGTTTAACGGGATTACATCAAGGTCAATGACATTATTATTCCTCGGAAAAATCAATACTTTCGCGTCTGCGCACATCTCACAATTCACGACCTAGAACAAGGTCACTTCCGATCTTGTCAGATACAAATAAAATGTATACATGTGAATAATTTCAAGTTAGAAATATGGTCGAGCATAAAAAGTGGTATGAAACTCGCCTATAATGGTAATTAAGAAGCTCGTATGAAAATTATGAAACTCGCTTGCGCTCGTTTCATAAACATCCATACTCGCTTCTTAATTACTATCATTATAGGCTCGTTGCATAATGTACTATTCTCTAATTCACTGGAAACGTAAAGGTGGAATTGCTGTGCACTGGGAAACCGCAATGCTAACAGAAAACATATTAATTAAGGTTTTACCAGTTACAGATCCCAATGGACATAGTACCAAAGAAGCTACAACCTCTATTACGAGATACCGACAGTTGGCTGAGCTAAGGTTGGGTCAAATTTTTCATTACTTTCAGGATCAACAATATGGACGAGCTTCCCAACATGGGACTGTACCTCAATGATCTCAACTTACACGGCCTCAGCCGAGAAATGGTCTTGGCTGGTTGGCAACACTGTTCCAGGTGAGTTCACTGAACACGTTTTAAATAATAATAATAATAATAATAATAATAATAATAATAATAATAATAATAATAATAATAATAATAAATAATAATAACAATAAAAGTAATAATAATAATAATAATAATAATAATCATCATCATCATCATCATCCTTCATGAATTAGGCCTCTTTAGACCTGTTTCGGCCCCGTCTAGCAGTCTTCTAAAAGGTCTTCCTGGTCGACGATGTCCTCTAGGTTTATACTGCATCATAATTTTTGGGATTCTTGAATTTTGCATTCTTCTTACATGATCTAGCCAATTTAATTTGTATTTGTTGATTTTTTTCTTCTACTGACTCTACTTCTAATTGTTCTAAAATTTCTTCATTCCTTTTTCGGTCTAAAAGAGTATATCCTGCTGTCCTCCTGAAAAATTTCATTTTCGTTGCTTTGATTCTGTTCATGTCTTTTTTCTTTAATGTCCAAATCTCGCTTCCGTATAAAAGGGAGGATAATGCTAGTGTATTATATATTTTTATTCTTGTAGATTTTTGTACTAATTTAGCTTTTAATGTATTGTTTATTATTTCTAAAATTTGTGTAAATTTGGTAATTTTCTTGTTCACATCTTTTTCATTTTGATAAGATATTTCACAACCCAGATAATTGAAATTTTGCACTTGTTCGAGGATTGGTTATTGTGTATTATCTTACTTCTGACTGGGTCTTGTCCTAAAAATGCCATTACTTTTGATTTTTGTGCTGAAATTTCCATCCCAAAATCTTTTAATATTTTATTTAATGTATATAATCTTCTTTGTAAATTATCCTCTGAATTGGAAATTATGACTTGATCATCGGCATAGAGTAAGGTATTTAATGTTAGAGCACTGGTTATTTTGATTCCTGATGTGTAGATTTGGTTCCAATTTAAAATAATAGTATTAAATATAATAATGTTTGTAGCAAGATTTGTCTTACGGCCGTTTGGTACTGCATTAATTCATCCGGTGACGATTATCAAGTAACAATGGACAACCACTAGTAACAGAAAATTCATTGGCATATTATGGCCACAGTGATGCAAGAATGTAACAATCTAATTTCCTATTTGGGTGAATTTGATTTTTGATATTACAGCAGAATGTAAAAAGGTGGTTAACTCCATTCACTAGATGAATTTGAATTTTCTTTTACAGCAGAATGTAACAGGCTGTTTATCTTCTATTACTGGATATTATTTATTTTTGACAGTTCTGCTGGATGTAACAGGATGTTTAGCTTATTATAGATGTATTTGAATTTTGACAGTCGAACAGAAATTTGTTATTTAACAGTTCAACAGAATGTAACACGCTGCTTATCTCCTATTTCTAAATTAATATGATGTTTGATAGTCCGGCAGGATATACTATGCTGTAAGTCTTCTTTTTATACTACATCGATTTGTGGTAGAACAATCCGTCAGGATTTTACAGACCGTTTATCTTTTTCTCTAGATGAATATGATGTTTGATAATTGAGAAGTATGTAACATGCTATTTGCCTTCTTTTTATAAATGAGTTTAATAGTCCAAAAAGATGTTACAGGCAGTTTATCTTATTTTTCCAGATGAATTTTGTTGTTTGACGGTACAACAAGATGTAACAGGCTGTTTGTTTTCTTTAGATGGATTTCATTTCTCATTCTGGGCGGATTTAATCTTCGATAAGATTACTCTGTTTTAAACTGGTTTTCTTACTCCAGATTTCTTTTGCATATGTCTGTGAATAAATTGTTAATATTTCATAGAAATAAACAAATTCTTTCTTATTAATTCTGAAAGTTAATTAAATCTGCAATAGGTTTATACAGGGACATCATTTTATTTTTACTAACATTTTAAATACTTAACTTGGCTGTACCTCTAGATCAACGCCGTTTGCTACCCCCTTCCACGACTGGAGTTCGATGATACTGGCGTAATATACAAACAAATCACTTTACTAGGTATAGGAGAGAAGAAACGTAGTTCATCCATTTACGTAACCTAGGAAATATCGCGATTTTGAGTTTTATAATTTTCATTAGGTTTTTGTTTAATCAAAATACAGTACAGTATTAACAATGAGTGTTTTTACTCACGACCTGAACTGTCCATGTGGACGTATTCATTTTGCAGTGTATATTATACTGTCTACAGCACATTAACGTACAATACAAGGAATGAAGTTAAATTGAAAAATAATCATAACATGGATATTTAAACACATGGTGGCCGTTCATTTCGATACAGGCTTCAGTTCTAATGTGCATATTATCGTACTATAGACTATTGTACCTAATCCCAATTACCAGTTTCGTTCTTCGTACTAGTAACTCAAGTCGAAATAATTCTGTACCTACTCTATATAAGAGTACCTTACGTACTGTAAATTCAATCTTCACTTCTGCTCGATCCGAAATGAAAAAATTACTGAGACATGCTATCTACTGTCCGTCTAAGTGGTTATGTCGTAGGGTCGTAGAAAGGAGGAAATCACGTGACAGTTAATTACTTAACGAGGTCCTTTTATTTAAGTTATTTTAAACAGTTGTACAATATTACGTAGACGTCCAAATCCTAACAGAAATTAATGTTCTCAGAAAAGAGCTAAGACAGCCCAGCCACTAGCTGGCGAATAAAAGCTGGTGGGGGAAACCGGGATACGACGTAGGCAAATGGACGACAGTACCTGTGCGAAAATGATTCAATATTGAAAGCTCTTTCGTCACTAGAAAACGCGAACATATTTTTGGAACGTACTGTTTACTATGACCGTAAGGCTACTATGACTGTATATGCGGCCTTGGATCTGTGTGGAGAACGGTTGAACTTCATTAGTAGAAGGGGTGGGAGTGAAGTACATTCAAAAACTCAGGTACAATAAAAATTGAAGTATAAATAAAATGATGTCACTGTATTAAGGCTAAATAAAATCAATACACATATAAAATTATGTATGTGTAATTGCTATGTGAGGACAGTGACTGGAGTGTCGCACATTTCGCAGGCTGGAGCTCATGTTCGAGCGGGCGGAGCAGCGTTCGATGGAGCTGGAGAGGAGTTACACACTTCTGGACTGCTGGAAGCGGAGGGGCGACGAACTGCTGTACTCCATGATACCGCGCCCCGTTGCCGACCGACTCAGGACTGAGAAGAATTCCTTAAGCACCTGCCAGGTACGCAAGCCCTAATATAGACCGCCACGAGTTCTTCTCTTATGCTCCTTTTTTGATGGCCTGTTTTCTATCCACAGTCCTTCGACTCGGTGTCCGTCCTGTTCTGCGAACTCGTGGACTTCAGTTCCTCCACGGTGCAGGACGCCATGGACGTCGTCATGAGCATGAACGCAGTCTTTACGTGCTTCGATGCCCTCATGGACCGCTACCATGTGTACAAGGTGCGATTCCATTGAGCGGTTGGCAAGAAAACATTTTTCATTCACTATTACACTTTTACTCGACTGGGGGGATCATCGTGCTAACCACACGATACCTCCATTCTGGTTGGATGATCGTCCACCTCTGCTTCGGCATGTGGGCGTGAGGCCAGCAACCGGCTGGTCGGTCTAGGCCCTTCACGGGCTGTAGCGCCACGGATTATTATTATTATTATTATTATTATTATTATTATTATTATTATTATTATTATTATGTTCGATACCCGGCTCCGGAACAATTTTTCCCTCGAAATTATTCAAATCAACTTTACAGGGAGTTATACCTGAAATCTTGATTTGCATAATACACGTCACTGTTCGTTAACAGAAAACCACAATTTAAGTCACACGGAGTTAGTGTGCACTCGAAGTTGGTTGCTTGACGGTTGTCAGCCCACTTTGAGGTCTGTGGATATAGAGGGAAAAATTGGATCGGTGTCGGTTAGAGTTCCCGGGTAGCTCAGTGGTAGAGCGTTGGTACGTTAAACCAAAGGTCCCGGGTTCGATACCCGGCTCCGGAACAATTTTTCCCTCGAAATTATTCAAATCAACTTTACAGGGAGTTATACCTGAAATCTTGATTTGTATTATTATTATTATTATTATTATTATTATTATTATTATTATTATTATTATT
Source organism: Periplaneta americana (assembly GCA_025594305.2). Lineage (NCBI taxonomy): Eukaryota > Metazoa > Arthropoda > Insecta > Blattodea > Blattidae > Periplaneta > Periplaneta americana. The sequence continues at coordinate 15,906,261 of JAJSOF020000017.1, forward strand.
ATTACACTTTTACTTCGTCACACTACTTTTGACCAATAAAACGGTACGAAAGGACGTCTTTCAACCAATCATGGCTACTTATCGCACAATTTTATCGCGTCTCTAGCATTTGTTTAATTTTATCGCTTCCCTAGCATTTATTTATTTTTATCACTACCCTAGCATTTGTTTCTTTGTTTGCCAACATTTTCAATTGCACTGGTCTGGACGTCAAAAAAAAAAAAAAACAGAAAATTACAAATCACTCCAGTCGATGCACAGCAGTTTCAAATATGACTCGCAATGGCATTCAAGAACAAGAATTCATAAAGATCACTGGTCATAGCTATGCATCTTCCCTGAAATCCTATTTACAAATAAATGAAGAGCACCACTCGGAAATCCTGAATAAGATGAGGAATACACCACGTACATCAACGAGTTCCACTTCTTTCACGCACACGTCCAATATAACATCAACTGAACCACCAACCACTAAAACATTAAAATTTGAAAACTGTACTTTCACTAATTGTTCCTTTTAAAATTATTCACGTTTCTTGTTTATTTCATCATCCCTAATTAAAACTTTCTAACTCTTGTTTGTATTATTTAGGTTATGTTATAGCTTCTGCTTTATGATATTATGGATAGTCACGTATCAGAGATTGTTTAATGCTGAGATTTAATGAAAATCATCTGTCAAGTGACGTTGATTACTGGGATCCGGATGATTGAAGTGGTATGCAAATGTTTTAATAAAAATGAAACTGAATCAACAAAACTTTCTTGACTAGTAACCGTCCACATAGTTCAATGAAGATTCCATAGTTGGCACAACTGATAACAAGAAAACAGCTACTGCCATCTAGCGTAATGTTGAGATGGTACAATAATACATTTGAAGACAGTTGTATTTTCGTAAGTCAATTAATATTTTATTGTATTGGAGTATTTCGTTACTTCTAATCTTTATATACTTTATTCTAATCATGTAATAGATGATTAAATCCCACTCGAGTTTTGACTTTCTCTAGATAAATCAAAACCTCTAGTAAGATTACTATTGATAACATTTTTTGCATTAAGAATTACGGTACCACAAAACTTTTGCTGAAGATAGGTCTAAAAGCTTACAATTAGACCAAATAAAATCATATTATCAACAGTAATCTCACTAGAGGTTTTGATTTTATCGATAAATCAAAACTCAAGTGGGATTTAATTGACTATTACACGATTAGAAGAAAGTATATACAGATTATAAGTAACAAAGTACTCCAATACAATAAAATATTAATTGGCTTACGAAAATAAACCTGTCTTCAAATGTATTATTGCACCATTACGCAAGATGGCAGTTGGGCCAACTATGGAATCTTCATGGAACTCTGTAGACAGTTACTAGTCAAGAAGGGTTTGTTGATTCAGTTTCGTTTTTATTAAAACATTTGCATTCCATTTCAATCATCCGGATCCCAGTAATCAACGTCACTTGACAGATGATTTTCAATAAATCTCAGTATTAAACAATCTCTCAAATATAAATGACACTCGGGAGGAAATTAAACTCAGAATAAATATGGGAAATGCGTGTTATTATTCGGTTGAGAAGCTCTTATCATCCAGTCTGCTCTCCAAAAATCTGAAAGTTAGAATTTATAAAACAGTTATATTACCGGTTCTTCTATATGGCTGTGAAACTTGGACTCTCACTCTGAGAGAGGAACATAGGTTAAGGGTTTTGAGAATAAGGTGCTTAGGAAAATATTTGGGGCTAAGCGGGATGAAGTTACAGGAGAATGGAGAAAGTTACACAACACAGAACTGCACGCATTGTATTCTTCACCTGACATAATTAGGAACTTGAAATCCAGACGTTTGAGATGGGCAGGGCATGTAGCACGTATGGGCGAATCCAGAAATGCATATAGAGTGTTAGTTGGGAGACCGGAGGGAAAAAGACCTTTAGGGAGGCCGAGACGTAGATGGGAGGATAATATTAAAATGGATTTGAGGGAGGTGGGGTATGATGATAGAGACTGGCTTAATCTTGCACAGGATAGGGACCGATGGCGGGCTTATGTGAGGGCGGCAATGAACCTTAGGGTTCCTTAAAAGCCATTTGTAAGTAAGTTGTATTAAACAATCTCTGATACGTGACTATCCATAATATCATATAGCAGAAGCTATAACATAACCTAAATAATATGCACAAGTGTTAGAAAAGTTTTAATTAACGACGATGACATAAAAAATAATCATGAATAATTTTGAAAGGAATAATTATTGAATGTACAATTTTCAAATTTGAATGTGGTTGGTGGTTCAATTGATGTTATATTGGACGTGTGCGTAATAGAAGTGGAACTCGTTGATTTAGGCCTACATGGTGTATTCAACTTATTCAGGATTTCCGAATGGTGCTCTTCATTTATTTGTAAATCGGATTTCAGAAGATGCATAGGTATGATCAGTGATTTTTATTAATTCTTGTTCTTGAATGACAATGCGAGTCATATTTGAAACTGCCGTGCATCGACTGGAGTGGTTTGTAATTTTATATATATATATATATTTTTTTTTTTTTTTTTTTGACGTCCAGACCAGCGCAGTTTCAAATGTTGGCAAACAAAGAAACAAATGCTAGGAACGCGATAAAATTAAACAAATGCTAGGGACGCGATAAAATTGTGTGATAAGCAGCCATGATTGGTTGAAATACGTCCTTTCGTACCGTCTTATTGGTCAAAAAGTAATATGACGTAGTAAGAGTGTAATAGTCATTTTAAACATATTAAACTACCGAAGAACTATAAAAACCAAAACTTCATTTTTTGTCGAAATTCGGTGTACAGACTCCCCTTAAATTAAGCGACATTATGGAAGTTGTGTTACTCCTCTCACCTATGAAAAACCTGTATACTTCAAATGGTGAAATTAATTTAAAAAAATGTACTCACAGGTAGAGACTGTGGGGCAGGTGTACATGGCAGTGAGCGGCGCTCCAGACTTCGACCCCGAGCATGCGCAAAACGTCGCAGATGTCGCTCTAAGTCTCATCCGGCATGTGAAGCAACTCCAACTGCCCTCAGGGATCAGCATACAGATCAGAATTGGTGAGCGTCCTGTACAAAAGTAGTTTTTATGCTTCGTTAATCAATTTAACAAACAAATTTAATTATACAAAATTATATTTTAAAACCGAATATTTGTTATTTCGGCCAGGAACATCTGGAAATAGAAAACATAAGGGCTAGTATTTAGCATCATTTCTTTGCTAAGGAAAATTAAATAGTGGTCACTTAAGGTTCAAGTGAATCACGAGGTATTTTATCCACAAGGCGCTTGCCTGCCGACCTGGAGTTGCGCTTGGCGCAGGTTCGAACCCCGCTTGGGCTGATTACCTAGTTGGGTTTTTTCAGAGGTTTTCCCCAACCGTAAGGTGAATGTCAGGTAATCTATGACGAATCCTCGGCCTCATCTCGCCAAATACCATTTCGCTATCATCAATTCCATCGACGTTAAATAACTCAGTAACTGAAACAGCGTCGTTAAATAACCAACTAAAAAATATGTCTGGCACGTCACGCGTACCAGAGCGTGTTAATTTCCGCGACTGGACTTAATAGTAATTTATAGCACAAGGGTGTGAAATTAGATTTTATCTGCGAGTGGAAAGTTTAGCACCCGAAGTGAAGCCGAGCGTGATAATTTTCACAATTTTTACTCTCGTGTTCTATACAATATTTCATCCATTATTTGGTATCTTGTAGGTCTTTTATGTGTAATGTGTTGTTTGTGACGAAGCTATAAATGTTTGAATGTATGGATTTTATTTTTGCCAATGTGTTGGTTGTCATGGAGAGAATTATTTAATAGTACATTATGCAACGAGCCTATAATGGTAGTAATTAAGACGCGAGTATGTTTATGAAATGAGCGCAAGCGAGTTTCATAATTTTCATACGAGCGTCTTAATTACCATTATAGGCAAGTTTCATATGACTTTTTATGCTCGACCATATTTCTAACTTGAAATTATTCATAAGTATTCATGTTATTCTTATCTGACTAAGGAGCGGAACTGACCTTGTGCAATACCTCGTAAATTGTGAGATGTGCGCAGACGCGAAAGTATTGATTTTTTCCGAGAAACAAATGTCGACATTGACCTTGATATAATCTAGAGAGTAAAATAAACATTAATCTTGATATAACCTTGAAATTGAATTAGACATCGACAAACGAGATGACAAATTAAATTTATTTGTATATTATTTACAATTAACGCTAATTATTATAGTAACAGAACTGACTTTATTTCAAATATAGGTGATTTATTGATTTATTGTTGTCTTTCAATTGCATATCCGAGAATAATCGATACTTGCGCTTTCATATTGCTACAATGGTATTTTCTGATTGGTGGAACACCTGAACTTTAATGAATAGGTGTACTTTAATGAGGTCCATTAAAGGGCTGTTACCAGGTGTATAATTACTATATTTCGGCATGGTGGAGCATAATAGTACATTATGCAACGAGCCTATAATGATAATAATTAAGAAGCGATTATGGATGTTTATGAAACGAGCGCAAGCGAGTTTCATAATTTTCATACGAGCTTCTTAATTACCATTATAGGCGAGTTTCATACGACTTTTTATGCTCGACCATATTTCTAACTTGAAATTATTCAGATTTTATTTTATTTTGTTATTTTATTTGTATCTGACAAGATCAGAAGTGACCTTGTTCTAGGTCGTGAATTGTGAGATGTGCGCAGACGCGAAAGTATTGATTTTTTCCGAGGAACAATAATGTCACTGACCTTGTGTAATCCCGTTAAACTTGGTATAACCTTGATTATTGAACTCGACATTGAAAAACGAGATGACAAATTGAATTTATTTGAATATTACTTACAATTAACGCTAATTATTATAGTAACAACATAACCTTCTGCGACAGTATTGGATTTCCAGCCTCCGTGACTTTTCGCTAATTCTCTTTCGATTGCATATCCGAGAATAATCGATACTTGCGGTTTTATAACGGTACAAAGCTGACTCGTTATTGGCTGAACACCTGTAAGCTGAGTTGTCATTGGCTGAAAACACCTGTACTTTAATGAGTAGGTGTACTTTAATGACATGCATTAAAGGACTGCTACCAGGTGTATAATTACTACATTTCGGCATGGTCGAGCATAAAATATTTTACGTATTACTGCTATCTTTTAAGTCTTTTAAGCGTTATATGTTGTTTGTGACGAAGTTATAAATGTGTGAATGTATGGATTTTATTTTTGCTAATGTGTTGAATGTCATGGAGAGAATTGTTAAAAAAATTAATTCACTTAAAATTTAAGTTAAAAATACTTTTAATTCACTATTGTGTATAAAGCCATTGTTTAGGTTGCTAATGACGGTGTAATAAAAACCAGTATAGACATCAGACTTGGATAAAAGTCTTTATTCACTTGTGCCGTCCATACAATTTTTTAACGCAAAGGAAACAAAGAGTTTTCCTAATTTTTAGTCAAAACAAAAAATTTGCCAACTTATTCACCAGTCATTCAAGTAAAACTGCATCCATCCTTAATGTTAAAGCGTTCAGTAATATTAACTTATACCTTCGAAAGTCGAAGAAGTAATTGTGGTTAGCATCATTCTTGTTGAAATAAAGAAAGAAATGTATTAGTTTACACAAATCACTCTGTACAAGAAATACGTTGGTACAGAGATGGAGCGCTTCCCTGGAAATATCGTCTCGAAGATGAATCCCACAAGTTTACAAAGCTTCTTAATTACTTGGTTCGCTTCCCCGTTTAATTGCAGGCATTCATTCCGGCCCTGTAGTGGCGGGAGTGGTTGGTCTGAAGGTTCCTCGATACTGCCTCTTCGGGGACACCGTAAACACGGCGGCGAGAATGCAGACCACGAGCTTCGTGAGTAAAAGCATGCCATTCTTCCTCTATAGGGTGTATCGAATCTAGTGTCACAAAATTATGAAATGTACTTACTTACTTACTTACTGGCTTTTAAGGAACCCGGAGGTTCATTGCCGCCCTCACATAAGCCCGCCATTGGTCCCTATCCTTAGCAAGATTAATCCAGTCTCTACCATCATATCCCACCTCCCTCAAATCCATTTTAATATTATCTTCCCATCCACGTCTCGGCCTCCCCAAAGATCTTTTCCCCTCTGGCCTCCCAACTAACACTCTATATGCGTTTCTGGATTCGCCCATACGTACTACATGCCCTGCCCATCTCAAACGTCTGGATTTAATGTTCCTAATTATGTCAGATGAAGGATAAAATGCGTGCAGCTCTGCGTTGTGTAACTTTCTCCATTCTCCTTTAACTTCATCCCTCTTAGCCTCAAATATTTTCCTAAGAACCTTATTCTCAAAAACCCTCAATCTCTCTTCCTCTCTCAAAGTGAGAGTCCAAGTTTCACAGCCATACAGAACAACCGGTAATATAGGCCTAATTGTTTTATAAATTCTAACTTTCAGATTTTTCGACAGCAGACTAGATGATGAAAGTTTCTCAGCCGAATAATAACAGGCATTTCCCATATTTATTCTGCGTTTAATTTCCTCCCGAGTGTCATTTATATTTGTTACTGTTGCTCCAAGATATTTGAATTTTTCCACCTCTTCGAAGGATAAATCTCCACCTTTTATAGTTCCATTTCGTACAAATGTAGCGTTACAAAATTTCATTAAGCATTTTACGTTCGATTTAGCGCTGCGACACTGTATTTCGTATACGAAGCTATTTAAGTGATCCCAGAAAAATAAATGCAATGGCGTTAAAAAAATCCGAGCATTTTAAAAAAGTGATACCTTTTCTGCGAAGACACCTTAAGTTTATGTTATACTGAAGATGAAATACAAGGACCAACACGTTGTTAAACCATACAATTGACGTTGACAATGGATGGCCGTTTAAGTTAGCCTCCAGTCCTGTCATTCACAGACAGGGTTCTTTGGAAGTCATAATTTTATAACAAAGGACTTGTAGCTTTATGTACGTTTGAATGTAAGCCATATTATGAATGTTTTTAACGACCTTAGAAGTTATTATTGATCGAACGAGTTGGCTCTGACGGTAACGTGTGAGACTCGCATTGGAGAGGTCCCGGATTCAAACCTCGTGGCCTACCAATCTGATTGGGGTTTTTCATGGTTTCCCTAAGACACAAGGGTAAATTCCGGATTGTAAATTTACATACAGTAGAACCTCTATTATCCGTGATAATGAAGGGGGTGAAGTGAACGGTTAATCGAAAAATCGGATAATCCGCACCACAAAAGTTTTCATAAACTAAGTACATAATATTTTCGTAATTTCCTCCACGGTCTTTTCTTTTAATACGCTAGGTAGTGGATTAGAAGTTCACTAATTTAAGTCTTTTTTTATAACTCATGTTTGATTTTCCGATAAGTCAGTTATTAAAACATTATTTATTGTACGTAAGCCTGATTTTCAACAACGGGTTTTTAATGGCCAAGGGAACTCCTTTTGATGACTGTGGAAAGATAGGAATAGTACAGGTCTCATGTTGTAGATTTACAAATTTTATACAGTTTATATTTTATTTTTTATTAGCCTAAATCGAGTACACTTGTAAGTCATATCTCGTATTGTGATGTGAGATGAACCACTTTTTCTCTTTTCCCAAACCACTCAATTACTTGCACTTTTCCCGTAGTACATGTTTTTTTTTTTTTTTTTTGACACTTGTAGAAGACATTTTTCCTATAAGTTAAACAGCACGGCCACTTGAAGAGTAGGCCATAATGCGTAAGGGTAAAGGTTCATAAAATACACTCTGTAGAAAAAATTCGTACTAATATAATATACAGTACTTCATATTTTTTTCTTCGAGAGAGAAAGACAGTCGGATAATTCACCAATCGGTTAATAGGGTGACGGATAATCGGGGTTTTACTGTTCCATAATTCATCAACGCCTCAATCACCAATATCATAAACATTAAAAAAATCTAAAATCAATTACATGAATAAAGGCAATCTACAACACACAATAGAAACAATAACTCAACAATAGCAAACAAAAATCAAAGCAAAGATTGTCTCAGCTTTCAGAAAAATTCCCTTTAGATGTTACATCACACAAGGCAGAAGTAAGCCTCACGATGTGAATTGTGTTGTGTACGTAATGGTGGGCATGTTGAGGTTTCATGTGGGAAAACTCCCACTTATCTGGAATGTATTTACAGATTACTGAAAAATAAATAGCAACATTTCTCATGTTATGGAGTTTTTATTTTGTCTTCTTAAACGGATCATCCTATATTCCAGAACTCGAAGAATGGACTCAAATTGTTGTGGTCTATTTTCAGCCCGGGAAGATCCACGTGTCCACCGTAACCAGAAAGCTGCTGCCAACGGACCGCTACATTATCGAACCACGTGGACTCGTGTCAGTGAAGGCAAGTTACAGTCCATTACTCCATTTATCGGATTCTTTGTTTTAAGTTTGAATATAAATATTAATTTTTATTTGATAGAATTAAGTTCTAATTTAACCTATGTAGGCCTAATTACTTGTAAAAAAATAAAATTCAAATATCTTGGAGCAACAGTAACAAATGTAAATGATACTCGGGAGGAAATTAAACGCAGAATAAATATGGGAAATGCCTGTCATTCGGTTGAGAAGCTTTTGTCATCTAGTCTGCTGTCAAAAAAACCTGAAAGTTAGAATTTATAAAACAGTTACATTACCGGTTGTTCTGCATGGTTGTGAAACTTGGACTCTCACTTTGAGAGAGGAACATAGGTTAAGGGTGTTTGAGAATAAGGTTCTTAGGAAAATATTTGGGGCTAAGAGGGATGAAGTTACAGGAGAATGGAGAAAGTTACACAACACAGAACTGCACGCATTGTATCCTTCACCTGACATAATTAGGAACATTAAATCCAGACGTTTGAGATGGGCTGGGCATGTAGTACGTATGGGCGAATCCAGAAATGTATATAGAGTGTTAGTTGGGAGGCCAGAGGGGAAAAGACCTTTGGGAAGACCGAGACGTAGATGGGAAGATAATATTAAAATGGATTTGAGGGAGGTGGGATATGATGATAGAGACTGGATTAATCTTGCTCAGGATAGGGACCAATGGCGGGCTTATGTGAGGGCGGCAATGAACCTCCGGGTTCCTTAAAAGCCAGTAAGTAAGTAAGTAAGTAAGTAAGTAAGTAAGTAAGTAAGTAAGTAAGTAAGTAAGTAAGGCCTACTTGTAATTTCCGTCGTTTTTATCTTGGTGTTATTCCAAACTGCATTTCTAGCTCTAGGCCTATTAATTCAAAAAAATATAATTCTCTGAAACTCCACCATGATTTTTGGGATACAGTGTATTTACTATATATGGTGCTTATTCTGTATTGTTATGAGCTACATTGTCAGTTAACAATAAATATTTAAAGACGATTTCTTTGTGCCGAATTTTGGGAACATTATTATATCCTGATTTAGACCTATAATAATTGACCTCGGTAATTGTATTGCATTATAATATTATCAACTAAATATTTTCAACTGCAGATTTAAATTTCTTGTATAAATTATTAATTTGTGAAATTTGAACCGAATTATAGGCCTATACAGGCGGTCAATAAGTAATTGACAAATTATTGAAGTAGCGACCAACAGTTTCGTATTAAATACGGGAAGCATCCCTGCTAGATGGCATTATTATCCAGGTGTCAAGATGGTAGATATGCACACACACGGCACAAGTGAAGCAAAGAAGCAGCAGTTGCAAGATGGCGGGACATTTGCACGAATGTACCATAGTTGAGCAGCGCTCCGTTGTGAGAATTTTCTGGGCAAAAGTTCTGGCAGTAAAGGATATTCATAAAGAAATGCTGCCCGTGTATGGGGAGTATAGCCTGTCACGTCAAACTGTCTACAGTTGGGCGCAGAAGTTCTCTGAAGGGCGGACAAGTATCGAACACCGATTCGGTCGGCTGGTGGAGATTGTTACGAGGGCAAAAGTGCAACTCTATTCGCGCAGACAGGATGGAGGGAACGATACGCTAGCTCGGATCGTAACAGGTGATGAATCTTGGGTGCATCATTACCAGTCCGAGACAAAAGTGCGTCAATGCTCGAATCAAATCATCAATGGTATACTAGAGGTGCCGCAACTGCTGCTTCTCTATTTCGCTTGTGAGCATGTTAATAACTAG